>JEMP01000056.1:0-68385 GCA_000738655.1 Venturia pyrina ICMP 11032 | reverse complement strand
GGGGGGGGTCGGGTTAGGGGGTAGGTTAGGGCGGGTTTTTAGGGCGGGTTCTAACTATATAACCCGACCCGACCCGCCCCGCCGAGCTATGAACCCGCCCCGTTAGAACGGGTCGGGTTTTTTTCAGCGCGGTTTTAATAGAAACCCTTATAACTCTTGATTTATTAGATATATTAATTTTTAAATAGTATATAATAATCTCTTTATTATTCTCTACCTTTTGAGAATCAAATAAACAATATATCTATATATATTAGTACCTAAAAATCACGTAGAAAACCCGTTTGGGTTAAACAGGGCGGGTTTTCTACTACCCCTATAACCCGCCCCTACCCGCCTTAACCCGACCCGTAAATAGGGTAGGTTTAACTACCTATAACCCGACTTAACCCGCCCTATTAGGGACCCTAGACCGTACGCGTCAATCAAAGGGAGCTATAGAGAAGGAATAATGATATAGTTTCTCTAATACGTAAGGAGATATTAGTACGCGTATAGGCGCGTTACGTAATACGTATAAGAAATACGTACGCTTATAAGAAGTCAAAAATTATAAACCTCTTTCCTACTATTCTTCCTAACGAGGCTATTTGAGGATAAGAGAGACTATTTATATAGACGCAGCCGGAGGCTAACTAACTATAGAAGTTTAAAAGACTTATTTTAAAAGGAGCGAAGCCCGCGGACAAATAGGACTAGATAATATAATTCAATAGCAGAATATAAATCTACAGATGAATCTAGTTTTCTAACTACTTATATAAACAACTNTACTAAGTAAATCGTTAGGTTGCGGGTAGAGCTAATAAGCTACGTATATACTATAAAGGGACGGAGGATAGTAATAAGGTATTAAACTTAGCCCTATTTATTGTTATTAAGGCTAAGGTATTAATATTCCTTATCTATAAATTTCGTAACTAGCTCTCTAAATCTTAGAAGTTATCTAAGTATATAGTTNACGACGCCTACACGTATACCGCGTATAAGCTAGGTTAAGTACCTTAATATAACGTGTTCGCCTAGGTCGTAGGTACGCCTAGGGCCCCTAATAGGGCGGGCTGAAATAGGGGGGGTTAGGTTAGANGTAAGGAAGAAATTAAGAATAGTAAGAAAGAGGTTTATAATATTTTACTTCTTATACGAGCGTACGTATTTCTTATATNTTTAAAAGACTTATTTTAAAAGGAGCGAAGCCCGCGGACAAATAGGACTAGATAATATAATTCAATAGCAGAATATAAATCTACAGATGAATCTAGTTTTCTAACTACTTATATAAACAACTAAAAGTATATAAATCAAAATCTACCGCCTAAGGTATAGTATAGCTAATAATATAGTCGGCCTTAAGAGAAGTAGAGTAAGACTACTAGGTAACAATAAAGTTATAAGTTCTTCTAATACACCTCTAGAGTTAATAAGTTATGGAGAAAATTATAGAAAGTAGTAGCTCAAAACTATATCTAACTAATTTAGAAAAGTAGATCACTTAGTTAGTTATTACTTATAAGTAGTTATTTTTTACTATTAATAAGAAAGACCTCCTACGCCTAGTTTATT
The DNA here is from genome assembly GCA_000738655.1 of Venturia pyrina ICMP 11032. Classification (NCBI taxonomy): domain Eukaryota; kingdom Fungi; phylum Ascomycota; class Dothideomycetes; order Venturiales; family Venturiaceae; genus Venturia; species Venturia pyrina. The sequence goes on along the minus strand of JEMP01000056.1, from coordinate 66,822 downwards.
ATTTTAAGCTAGAAAACGACTTCTTTTATTATTAATTGTCACTAATAGAATCGCCAATCTATAAATAAAGTAGGAAAAACCTATGAGTAAATACTCTTTACTAGTATCTTAGAAGGTTTCGATTATCCTCAACAGATAGTCTACGCTAAGTAGAAACGAATTCTATATAATCAAAGTATAGTAGGTTATTAGTTTTTTATAGAAGCCTTAGTTAATCTCGATCCCTATCTTAGCGCTTATACTAGTAAGGATCTTACTTAGATTATAATAGGGCGCCTTAAGTGTTTTGATCTTAGAATAAGGTAAGAAAGTCTTTCTTACTCCCAGAATCTTTTTTACCTTAAAATCCGCAAAGATTATCCCTGAGAGAATGTTTCAACAAAAATATCTATACTCTTAGAGTCTAAGCTATTCAATATCAGATATGTAGATCAATAAAGAGAAAGATCCAAATCCTTCTTAATTTACTTAGTTCTCAAGTTGTCTATTCTTATAGTATATGGCTTCTAGTTGTCCTTCTAGTTACCTAATAATATTATTATCCTACTTCTCTTCTTACTCAATACAGTATTATATAGGGTTATTAGGTATATATTTACCTTTTAATTCAATACTAGGGGTTATATTTGGGACTATCTATTACTAGCGTTTAATCTTACTATAGGGATCTGATTAGAAAGCTAAGCTATATAGATAGATATTAGTAAAATATCTCTATACTAGCTTTATTCTATAGGCTATAGAATTTCTTTGAATATAATAGTAGTTTCTACTCTCAGACCTCTTTAGGAGAGATTATAGTTATAATAAAGTACTCAAAGAAGTATAAGTATAGATTACTATCAAAGATAATCTCTAGAGGATTACTTCGAATATAAGTACATTATATAACTATTTCAATTCATTTCTTATACAATTTCCTTCCTTCTTAGTATAGATAGAACTTTATTATACTAGAACTTCGATATTAGAGGCTAATATATATATAGTCCTATTTGTCCGCGGGCTTCGCTCCTTTTAAAATAAGTCTTTTAAACTTCTAGGGTTAGTTAGCCTCTGGCTGCGTCTAGATAAACGATCTTTCTTATCGTAGAATTAGTAATAGTCTAGTATTATTCATCTTATCATTTGGATTAGAAAGATATATTATAGTAAATAATTAATTATATTATATAACCTTCGTGTTATATAACGTGCGTAGAATTAAGCTATATCCGTATCGTAGCCTAAGGCTAATACCTAAGGCTAGCGTAGCCGCCTTACTCCGCTAGGGCGTAGCTAGTACGCTGTATAGGCTGTAATATAGATACCTTAGGCCGTAATCCTAAGGGCGTAGTAAGTACGGCTACGCTAGCCTTAGGCGTTAGCCTTAGGTTACGATACGGATATAGCTTAATTCTACGTAGTAGCTAGTACGCTATATAGGCTGTAATATAGATACCTTAGGCTGTTAGGTTAGGGCTACGCAACGCTTTAAAGCACGGGCTACAACTACGTAATATTAGGATTTTAAGAGTAAAAGAATTTTAAATTATTAAGGATATTTATCTAGTTAATAAATATATCTTTTTCTTTTAATATATTGGAAGATCTTACAAAAACTTAGACTTCTAACTTATTATATTTTTCGATTTTACCTTTGCCGAGCGTACGTAAGTCTATAAAGGTATGTATAGTATTTTTACGATTTGTAATACTAAGATTTTCGACTTTCGAGGTGTAGTGGCTGGGTAAGAAGGGAAGAGCTTTATAGAAGTTTGATATATGTATATAAATACTCGGTATATAAAGTTACAACAATCTTTTTTTTAAGAATATAGATAGAGTTAGATAGCCATTCTTAAGAAGATTAGTTTTTACTAGATAATACTAATAGTAATTTATATAAAGAGGAACAATTTTGTCTTAGACGCTACAATATTAGTTTCTAAATATAGCTAGTACTCAGCTAGTACCTTTATACTAATTAGTCAATCTACTCTTAGCGCTATATATATACTCTTACGAAGCTACTTAAGATTAGAAGAAAAACTTTCTAGTGTTTGATTTGATTTATAAGATAAGTTTATAGTAGTAGGAATCTACTTTCTTAAAAAAGCTATTTAGCTTTACTCTGCAGCTTTCCGCCGGCCGTAGTTTTTTTAGCGGGGAGGTTTAAAGATCATCGCTGAAGACCGTAAAAAGGTAACGCTAGATTTGTAGTATAAAGCCGTTGAACTAACGCAACGACCCCTTTTTGTTATTAGGTGAACAGAGCTCCTATATCCCTTATAGTTGAAGACTACTTCATAAACGTGAGTTAAACCGAGAATGGGGCCTGAAGGTAGAGTCATCTCGGTGCCCAAGAGTAAGACAGTGTCTTTCTTCAGTACCGAAGTCATTGAAACAATGCCTTGATAAGCAATTCCTCCCATTTTTATCCAGCTGTCGCTACTTCACACGCCTCGCAAACTATTACCATCTTCCTTCTATTGTCCCCTCTCTAACTAATCCCTTACCTAATACGCTCTATTCGCCACGCCATTATCTCTACCTAGCACATGTCCATTTTGATTAACGGTATATGGATCTGTCACCAAGCATCATCTAAGTCGATTCAAGATGGTAATATGTCAAACCAGCGTCGACTCATTTGGTCTCATTCAACGTAGGCATTCAATCCCATGTGATCGCCCCTGATACCTATCACGCCTGATACACCTCCTGGCTCTTTATTCAGCCCAACATTGCGATCCGTCGTTTCGGAGTTACAGTAACCCAGGTCGCATCTGTTCATTCGTTCGTCTCGCTAGGTTCGATGTTCTTAATTCTTTACAAGACCGTCGCTTCTCATCGAGATCCAAGAACAGACATACCTATTAGCAGAGGTGGAGGTTATTCGAATCGGAATGAAATGGAGTCCTAAAATCGTTTGTGGACTACGAAGAACTTTGTAAGCTTGTGTTTTCTTACTCGTATAGTGTTTTCGCTGACAATGTAAAGGCCCTGCACCGAAATGCGTCAATTTGCGAAAGTCCTGTCTACGCCGTCATCGACGAGTAGAGAAATCTAGATTACAAACAAAGAAGCGGTAAGGATAAGGAGGAAGAAGTCAGCAGGGAAGGATAGGCTACGCTACAATGAAAAATAAGACCTTCTCCTCACCACATTCACTTCTTTTGACTATAAGCGTATCTAGGCAAGCCCAAAACGATGGATTCCTTCTGCAGAGTAGGCTGTTTTTCTGAAACCTAGATTGTTCAGGCAGATTTTTGGTACATGCCATGCTTTTCCTGTCGCGAAAGAAGAAGCCCTTGTTGTGGGATTCTCTAGATGCGTAATCATGATTCGTCCTTCAAAGTCTATTAGTGTATATATATTGCCTATAGCTTCGATTTCCTTCCACTTTTCACACCCCTCACTTCTTCGTCTGTCAACAAAAAGTCGGGATATTGGAAGTCGCCTTTGCCAGGTTGCATGCCCATGTGCCATGATCCGCCATCAACCACGAGGATCTCGCCATTGACGTAGTTTCCGGTGTCCGAAAATAGATAGACAGTCGCATCCGCGATTTCCTTAACATATCCCCATCTTCCGGAGGGAATATATGTCGCATTGTCCCCATCCTGGACTGAACTTAATCTCTCCATTCCTTCGGTGCCTGCGATGGGACCTGGCGAAATCACGTTCGATGTCACGCCCAAAGGGCCCTGTTCTATGCAAACAGCATGTGCCAGCGCGTCGACAGCAGCCTTAGCCGCGACTACATGTGCTTGTAACGGGACACCCGTGTAGTGCATCGTCGCGGACACGAATATTATGCGACCTCCTGTTCCTGATATAGGCCGTGTCTTGCCGTTGACTTTGTGCTTTTGAGCAGATTGAATGAGATAGGGCAGGGTGGCTTTGACGGTGTTGTATGAACCGATTACGTCAATATCGATGACGGTTTTGAAGGCGTTTGGGGAGAGGCCGCGAATTGGGGCAAGGAAGTTGCCCGCTGCTCCAGCTCTATTAGAGAGTCAGCCCAAATGCCACAGCACTAACACTCCTACTCAACACCTTAAGAATGAATGGGTAATATACTCACATACAAAAATCCAAGCTCCCCAACTCCTTGACACACCTGTCTGCAGCATCCTGTAGACTCTTGGGATCCCTTACATCCACAGCGCCAATACCCAGGACCTTTGCTCCAGGGCGTGCTGTGGCGATGTCTAATGCCATAGTCTCCGTTTTTTTGACATTTCTACCGATGATACAGGCATTACCGCCAAGGTGGACGAATGCGCGAACTTGGGCAGAGCAGATTGTGCCCGCGCCGCCGGTGCAGAAGAGGACTTTGTTGTCTGTAAAGAACAATGTTTAGGCTGGAGTGGTCATAGTAACAGCAATTACGTACTAAAGAGACCATCCTTCCACACATCGCTGATATATTCATACTTGTCTGTTGGTGCCATGCTGGGAATGTTGAGGGGTTGTGGGAATGGTAGACTCGATAATGAAATGGAACAGTAGCTGGGAGAGGGCGTGGGTTGTATATGGTAAGATTACCTGGGTACTTGCCTCGACGTAATCCCGTGTAAAGTCAGTTAGCCGAGGTGCACCTTGTGAGACACATGGAGCTAGAATGGGGATTGAATACGACCATAGCCCGATTTTGAGACCGTGAGAGCAGTGATGGCATTAGCATTGATCCAGACGAGGCCCCGGAAGGCTAATAATTGAAGCTGTCAAGTTTGGCAGGATCAAAATGACTGGTAGAGTAATGATTGATCAAACCTGTGAATTCTACCAGTTCCAAGACATGTTTCGATTACCCTCTGTAAAGAATTTATGGCTCTTTCAAGCCTCTACTTGAGGGATTTGATCGATTTTATGAGTAACTCAGATACCATAGTGAATCCAGAACAGAGAATACTCCAATCGACGTCACCGTCACCCTTATTGTCTCCACTCCCTAGCGTCGACTTGAGCCGCATCGAGGTTCAAGGCCCCGCCAGTTGTCAAAGTCCATCCTTCCCTCCACCCGAACATCCACACACGCATCTCAACTCCAAGTTACTACCGTATACTCAAAAGATAGAGAGTTTCAACCCCTAGCCATGATCCGAGTCTGCCCAATCACGGCCGCAAAGTTCGTGGGAACTGTTTCCCTCGGATTATTAACCGTATGTCCCTCTATGCCAGCAACACCCTCCTTTTTCCTCCAAGCGTCACCACACTAATTCAATCCTCTCGATAGGGCGTCTCTTATACTCTCTCAACTCTAACCCTGCCTTCCCTTCTCTTCCTCCCCACCGCCCCAAGCGCTGCTCAAACCCACGCCTACCTCAAATCAAAAGCAAAGCGGACCCAACGCATCCTCTCTGCCGTCGCAATAACGACCCTCTGCACTGCTTTCGCCCTCTCATCACCGCGAAGAAGACATCCGTACCTCCTCTGGACCTCGCTCTTCTGCGCTGCTGGTTTCGTGCCCGGTGTAAATCGTCTGGTCAGGAATGGCGTGAGCCAGGAAGAGGAGGTAGAAATCAAGGGTATGGAAGAGTCAGGAGTCATCATCGGAAGTAATGGGAGTAGTGAAGACGGGGAGGAGCAGGAGGCCATTAATGGTGAGATTGTTAGACGAGGTGTTGAACGAGGTCGTAAAGCTGAAGCGGTGCGGACGGGCATCTGGGGCCTCGCCTTCACACTCGGAGTCGTTGGCATTTGGGGTGAAGGTGCTTAGATATATCCTACATAACATGGCAGACATGTGTTCAGTCGTATTACGAAGCTGTCGTCTTGGAAAATGGCGAGTATGTTTGCATTGGCAAATGGTTTGAGATGGATGTGTAAATACTATACGGTGGACTAGGACTTCAGCCGATTGGGATTCAATGGATACACCGGCGTCAAAGGGAGGATGGATGAATACTCTCAGCTAGTGAATATGCAGTCTCAGGTTTAATCGCTATGTTCATTGAAGTCTCACCTCATATCGCAATTCTAGTTTTCACTTCTCTTTGCATTCTGCAGTTTGTCATCATGTCAATAAAGAGAGGAAGTGCGATTTGAGGCACTTGACTTCCAGCTTCTAGGCGTAGTATTACTAATAACGCCAAAGCCACGAATACGCCGATAAGAAGGCCGAAAGACTCCGTTATTCTAACAAAGGAGAAACGTCGAAGTCACTACTATTCATGACAATCGATGAAATGGAGCTTTTTGGGGACATTCTAATCGATAGCTAGATCCTAGACACGTTTAGGAATAGAAGTAGCCACTGCACGGCGCACGGCTCTATACGGAGAACACTTAACTATTACTGTAACGTACATCCCAATTAAGCTGTTATACTATCTATATATACTATGTTAACCTAATAATTGTGAGTTTGTATGCGGACTTCTTAGAGAGAGAGATTATAATTATACGAATTATAAGAAGTATAAGAATAGATTAATATTAAAGATAAGCTCTAAGGTTCCAAGGAACCTACGACCTATATATATAGGTTATATAACTTATAATTACCTAATCTCTTTCCTATATTATCTTCCTTTAGGGGAACTAACTAAACCTTATTATAATTATCTCCCTACCTAGGAGGGCGTCCTTATACTTAGGGCGACTATATAGAGCCTATAGGTAGTCTAGGGCGTATATACGCGTCCTAGACCCTAAACTCTAAAATTTAGAGAAGATTAAATCTCCTAAGTTAGTAAGAATTTTCCTATCTTAGGATCTATTACAATACTAGAGTAAGTAATATATACTATAATATAATTACGCGCGTGCCGTATATAAGCCCCTATATAACCTTATAGAATTTTCTTATTAATATAATAAACCTACCTACTATATAATTACGTAAGTGCCGTGTATAAGCCCCTATATAACCTTGTAGAATTTTCTTATAAATATAATAAACCTACCTACTATATAATTCCTCTCTATTGTAATAATATTACCTCTTTACTAGCTTACTATTAGCTACTCTCCTAACTACTTAACTCTCTATACTTAGTACTAATCTNTTGAGGTGTCGTGGCTGGGTAAGAAGGGAAGGTGTTTATAGAAGTTTGATATGTGTAGCTTGGCAGGGATGTTGCGAAGCTCGGGTAGTCTGTTCCTATCCAGATAAGCACTGGGCATACATTGTTACGGTGCTTAAGACCTTAGAGCACTGGCCGATATGTGTAGAGGATATCTCTGATGGAAGTGAGGAGTTGATGATGGTTGATGTTGATTTGAGATCTAGACTACAACTCTATCGATTCCCTGATTTGGACAGACACGTGATAGAGTACCAGAAAGTTGAACGCAGACTCTTGTAGCTCCAAGCTCTGCTTCAAAGCCAGTCAAACCGATGAGCTATAGTAATATCATGTATAAACTATTCTTTTGCTTTCTGGCGAGGACGAGAGGAAGAAGTGAAGGGAAATTATTCCTGTTACAATTTACTACCACTATACGAATATCGAATATTCGTTTCTTCATCCAGCCACTCGATAGTGTGCTCATGCTCATACCAAGCTCACTTAGTAATAGCCGATAAGCTAAAAGACCGACTCTTATACTCAAGATCTCGCAAGTATTTACCCCGAGGCTAGCATTCCAACCATATCTCGTAGTAACCGGATCATCGCGATAATCAAATCTCTGCCATGATGCGAGTCTCCCGCGACTCTAAAAATAACATGACAAAATTTACGTCGGTTTAAAATGTCTTGTCCATTCGCTCTGTAGCAGGGGCGATTGAGCCTGGTGGATTGGAAGTCGATCGCACGTGGGACATTTTGGAGGAGCGGATCAAGACGATACCAGAACTCAATGTCGCGTAAAGAAGCGATTTCCTCCTCTATCGGCTCGGTAAATGCCATGATTCGGATCTTCTTCATAGCTGGGAAAGTAGAAGACAGAACCAGTCTCCAGTCAGGGTAGCAGACGAATCGCACAGAAAGCCCAATGCTGGAAAATCTTTCGCCATGGGGAAATCTGAGACGAGAAGTGTTGAGCGTGCGAAGGCAGGTCGGCATTTCCTAGAGAGGCAGCAGTAAATCGCTGGCCATTTCCGGCTACTGGGAGTTTGTTGAATGTGCTGGCGAATTTCGAGTTTTGGGCGGCGAATCAAGAGAGCCAACAGCGGGATGCTTCCTCTGTGGAATGCTTATTCTCTTTATTTGCTCTCTTTCGAGGTAGCCTTGTCTGTTTTGACGCCGATTGTTGTATCGGTGGCTTTGTCGGATGCTAAAGCTTTTGGTTGTTGTTTCGGGATGGATCCGAAGATGCTAAACATTATAGGTCTATCGCTCCTTCGACATCGCCCCAGATAAGGGTTGACGCCGAGTCCAGACGTAGCTCCGGATTGTATGCTGTTGTACTCGTTTCCATCTTTCTGTCGGAGAAGAAATAAAAGAGGTATTGTAATGAGTTGGATACATTTCAATTTTATGGATGGACTGAGATATAGTTTTGTATAAAACGGAGTGAGATATGATGGCATATACCCAGTAATCCAAGCTGGGTCTTCTAATGTTTAAAGTTGAGAGATGTATACCTCTCCCTTGTTGATTTCCCCGCGCCTGTTTATGTTATAAAGCGCAGATACCCTGGTCAATGTCATTTTGATTTATCTTCTTGTGCGCTTCTCATGAATGAAGAAAGTGGGTACGTGCAAAGTTCAGCAGCATCTTGCTCTCTGAAGTCACAGACTCCCATTACTATCGATCTCGGGAGTAGCATGTGCAGTCAGTCAGGTGCTTGTCTGCGTGCAATTCCCTTTGTAAGTCCACGTACCAAATTTCGTCAAGACGGCAGTTTGTGTGATAACTCCGATGATGGTCTCCATTCTGGCACCCGCTCAGGTTGCTATTAATCACTTTCGAAACACACAAGCGTCTGAGCTAGCTTTGGTGTTGAATTCTCGAGTGCAGATGTGAACCGGCCTTGAGCCATGTGTAGCCTGTCAAGCTATTTATTTGATCTGGTTGTTTGGATGCTTGTAGTTGGCCATTCAATGCTGTCAGCATCGGGAATAGCAGGAACTGGTGAAATTCAGCTCTTGATCCAATATATACAATTCGCCTACCAAAACGCGGGAAACTTCCCCCACTGAGTTTAAGACAGCACGGCACCCCCTTCTCGGTCTACTCTCTCGGCCTCTAACTCTCTCTCGGCTTGCTGGTAGTATTTGGCAGTATCCACGCCGTGTTGGTTGTGGTTAACGAAGTTGAACCAGGGCATTGCGAACATGAACAATCCTGAGTATCGCGAATTTCTTGCTGCGACGCCTTGCATATATTCGGTCAAGGTGGACTCGCCATAGAGTGGTAATCCCTTCTTCGCCTTCGTGACCATTTCCCGCATGTCCATCTCGACTTCTCGAGCATTTTCGGAGTGACCATAGAAGCGCACTTGACTGCTGGTTAGAGGTTGATTGTAGTAGTATAGGCGAATATTTGAACATACGATTACTCCGCGTGTAAGCCATCATGCCACCAGCGGCCAAGCCCACCATCCAGCTCACACGCAGGACTGATTTATAGCCACCCGCTCCAGCGTACGATGGTGAAACCCGCTCCATCAATGCCAACGAGAATGGAGTGAGAGCTGCCATACCAGCACCTACGAGAGCATCTGAAGGACGCATATATCCTACAACGCGCTTAAAGTGTCTGCATTGTGCCATATCAGTATCAATGGCGAGGCTCTTAGTGGGAGGAATTGTGTGCTTACGGGTCATTGTCTATGAGCTAGGTCGTGTCAGCGATATGTCCAGAGCTCAATTGGAAGTGTACCCACTGGATATTCCGAGTCGGGAAGCTTGGAGGGTACGACCAATCGCTGGTACTCTTCCGGAGCCTTTGTGCCCTTCAGTTGGTCTGGAGTTGGGGACATGTCTTCCTTTGCGGCATTGTATCCCACGGCTTTCCGATGTGCCCATCCGCTGAGACCGGTCTTCTCCTTCAGCACAGGCTTGTTCTCTTCCTGGTCCGCCATTGTGTGTGGGTATGGGCGAGTTGGTGTCTGCGGAGTCAAGCTAATGGCGCCGATGAGGTCGCTGTCGCTTCAAGATCGTGGACAGCTGGCACGTGATATCGATGAAAGATCGCCAAATAATTCCAATGCCAGGCGCGAAGTCATTCGTTTCCTGACAACGCGTCAATCACCATGAAACAGTGAATCCAGAGGCCCAAAAACACAACCAGATGGGTTCCCCCGCGCCCAGTCACAGGAACGGAACAGTACCAATTATGACCTCGAAGAACGCGGTAACAGCGTCCAGCGCGAGGCCGACCATCGAGGACCTGCATGGGGACAATCACTACGCGGAAGTCGCGCGGAAATACTGGCTTAAAAAGACGAAGACTACAAAAGTGCTGCCGAAAGTGATCAATGAAGAGCTTTGGGCGCATTTGGAGACAGATGGGTTCGATTATGGCTCGTTGTTGATCCTGGAGACGCTGCAGGCTCTGGAGAAGTAAGGCAGAAGCTCTATTGGAGACGACCAACATGCTAACAATTGCAGATACCTATGGCCTGGCTACTCAGAAGAAGCTTCCTCGAACTGGCATGTCATCCTCATTGCCATTATCACCCAGGTCAAGCGGCGCGAAGGCCTACCCGCCTGGACTACCTTCGCCGACAGACCTGCCGATTTTTCCTCCTTCTTCCGTCGCATACTGTCCATGACCGTGGATCTGAGCTTGTCTCTCAAAGTACGAACACACCTCACCGCATTCATCATTGGCGCATTTGAGTCCTTGGACAATGGCCTGGTTAGGAAGGAATGCGCGCCTCTCGTTGGTATCTCAGTATGGCATAATCTACACAGTGAAGCTGCAAGGGAAGAGAGGTTTCACAGCAACGTTATGCTCCGAAAAATGTGGCGAGCAGCTGGGAAGAGATATGATACTTCAGATGATCCCACCAAAGCACGGCTACGGTTCGAGCGATCCTGGTTATACACGCTACTTTTGGATTTCGTGAACAGGACATACGAGACTGCAGGAGGCGATGTTGGCAAGGTCAATCTACTGTACTGCGAGAGATTTTTGGAGCTCTTGATTGACCTTCAGAGTCAATTGCCCACTCGACGCTTCGTCAATTCCCTCCTGCAGGATCTGAATCTTCTTTCTTCGATTCGTTTGTCACCAGTGTATCAAAACCATAGCAATGGCCTATTTCGCGATCTACATCAATTGCTTACGCATTACACCACGTTTCCTATCGATGATCATAGTGGCCAGCAGCTCTCGGCCCAGGAACACCACGATGGGCAATGTTCGAACCTGGCAAAGCTTCAGCGAATTGCATTCAAAAAATTCAAGGACAAGCTGAAGATCCTCGCGCTTTCCAATTACGGGTCTCTGAGCTCGAGGACCGATCTGGAGGGACATCTCGAGAGCCTAGAGACAGAGGAGATTACAAAGTTATGTCAGCTTCTTGGATTCCGGACAGACTATCCTGCCACTTCGAACTTGGTCCGTGACCGTGCGTTCTTTCTCGAGGTCTTGGTTTCTGCATTCGAGGCCAGACAGACCTTCCAGGAAACCGTGAAGGATCTCACCATCGTGCCTACGGATCGAACGCTGTATGAGGGAACATTTTTGCGGAACGAGTCATACAGCGGCGAGAGACCACTTGCCATTCCCAAGCTCAATCTCCAATACCTGGCCATGGGCGATTTTCTTTGGCGGTCATTCATTTTGCACCGATGCGAGTCCTTCTACGCAATCCGGAAGGATGTCGAGGAAGTGATCAAACGAATTCGCCCAAAGACCCTACGCGGAACTGTGAGATTTGAAGGCGCATCTCGAATGGCTCTTCCCATCCCCAAGCCGGCAATCATTAATGTCGATAACGAGAAAGTCGGTGAATCGGCTCCTGCGCAAGTACGCACTGAAATCACGCTGGACGTCCAACGTCTCAATTACAATGTGAGGCGGGAGTGGGAGCAGCTCAGGCCCGGCGACACAGTATTTCTTGCGTCCGTAATTCCCCTGGACGAAGAAGCGCCTGCGAAGAACGGACATTCGGAGTTGCCTTCAGCAGATGGAATTGGTCTTCGCCATCTACGAACCGCTGAAGTGATTCAGGTACAAGATGAGAATGGCAAGCCAATCCGAGAGCCTCGTCCAGATCCGCAGGCGCGTGCTCCACGCTCCCGGAGATTGATTATAAACCTAGATCCAGCTGCATACCAGGAAGACCGACAAAACATGGCCAAGGGCAAACCGAACATCTACGATTCATTCAACTTGATCATCCGACGGCGAGGCCGCGAGAACAATTTCAAACCTGTCCTCGAATCCATCAAGCGTCTGACGCTATCCGACGTACCCGCACCTTCGTGGTTACAAGGTGTTTTCTTAGGGTACGACGATCCGTCTGGCGCAACGTATAAGCGCCTCTCGAACCGACTGAAAGCCATTGATTTCAGAGACACGTTCTTGGACTGGCACCATCTCATCGAGAGTTTACCAGGCAAGACAGTTGAACCGAGTGAAGAACAAATGTCGAGCTTTCCACCACCATACGTTCTTGAGACGATGACGGCCGAGGTGGCGCCGATTGAGTCCAGGCCGTCGAAGAAACGAAGACGCGAACAAGATCAAGGCCACCAATCTATGGTGGAATCCATCAAGGTGTCAACCTACAAGCCACCGAACACTGGACCTTACCCGGCAGACGCTCCAAAGACGAACACTGTTCGCTTTACTCCAACACAAGTGGAAGCCATCAACTCTGGTACGCAGCCTGGCCTGACCGTCATTGTTGGTCCTCCCGGCACTGGTAAAACAGATGTCGCGACTCAAATCATCAACAACATCTACCACAATTTCCCCACCCAGCGCACCCTTCTTATTGCTCACAGTAACCAAGCGCTGAACCAATTGTTCCAAAAGATTATCGCGCTGGATATTGACGAACGACATCTCCTCAGACTCGGCCATGGAGAAGAGGAATTGGAGTCAAATACGAGCTACAGCAAATACGGCCGCGTTGACTCTTTTCTAGAGCGTGGCGCTGGTTATCTTGCTGAGGTGAACCGCTTGGCTGCCAACTTCGGCGCACCAGGAGCTCACGGCAACTCTTGCGAGACGGCAGATTACTTCAATCAAGTTTACGTCAAGCCAGCGTGGACGAAATATTGGGAAAGCGTTCGAAGCGATGATCTGACTCCAGATCAGATCATCGAGGCCTTTCCATTCCAGCGTTATTTCTCGAACGCACCTCAGCCCCTCTTTCCAACTTCATCCAGCAAGGAAGAACTCGTGGATATCATACAGGGCTGCTATCATCACGTTGAGAAGATTTTCACTGAGCTTGAGGACATCCGTCCTTTCGAGGTTCTGCGAAGAGAAAAAGACAAGGCAAACTACCTGCTGATCAAAGAAGCGCGCATCATCGCTATGACTTCCACACATGCTGCAATGCGACGACAAGAAATTGCCGACCTTGGTTTCCACTACGACAACGTCATCGTGGAGGAAGCAGCTCAAATCACAGAGATTGAGAACTTTATCCCGCTCGCCCTCCAAAAGCCCAAAGATGGAAACCTACCCTTGCAGAGAGTCGTGCTTGTTGGAGATCATCTGCAAAACTCTCCCATCATTCAGAACCTCGCCTTTAGGCAGTATGCCAATCTGGAACAAAGTCTCTTCCTGCGACTTGTACGCCTAGGCGTGCCCGCAATCACACTTGATCAACAAGGACGTGCCCGTCCAAGTCTAGCAGACTTGTACAAATGGAGATATCCCCAGCTCAGCTCACTTCCCAACGTCACATCGATGCCTGGATTTACAACAGCAAACGCAGGCTTCCGATATGATTATCAATTCATCGATGTGCCTGAATACAAAGGCAAAGGAGAATCGGAACCAACACCCCACTTTATCCAGAATCTTGGTGAGGCCGAGTATGCTGTGGCGATCTACATGTATATGCGCTTGCTTGGATATCCAGCAAGTAAAATCTCTATACTGGCAATGTATGCGGGTCAGAAGGCGCTCATCAAAGATGTGCTGAATCATCGATGCAAAGGAAACAGACTTTTTGGCCTGCCGAGGATAGTGACGACAGCAGATCGGTACCAAGGAGAGCAGAACGATTGTAAGTCTTATCCCAAAGACCTAGATCAAACCCAAACTGACACTCATGCTTAGATATCATTCTTTCAATGACCCGTACGCTTCGTCCGGGTTATCTCCGCGATCTGCGTCGTCTCACGGTAGCGCTTTCTCGATCACGTCTAGGTCTCTACATCCTCGGCCGGAAAACTGTTTTCGATTCTTGCTATGAAATTCAAGACGCTTTTAACTTATTATTTGCTCGGCCGAACAAGCTACAATTGGTAGTTGGCGAGATGTTCCCAACGCAGCGTCTCCTTGAGCTTGAGGTTGAGAGTACCGAGATAGCAGGTGTGGAACATCTAGGGCAATATGTCTTTGAGATGACTGGAGCTAAGATCAAGCAATTAAAAGCTGCGGAGGTGCAATTGCCTATCACTAAGGAAGAAAGCATGTTTGGGGATGATGATGATGATGATGATGATGGAGATGGAGATGTTATGGTGGAGGCGGCGGAGGGAGAACTTGATGATATTGAGGAGGAAGAAGAGAATGTTTGAGCAGACAGAGCAGCGTCAAGAGACGACTGAAATCATATAGGCTAGTCAATATCGTGGGTTGAAGACGTTGCCCTTGTTTCCTTTCAAACTCGTTTACAACACAGTACAGAAATCGAAGATAGGACTTCGGTGCGAAGCAAAATTCGTGGTAATTTTGAAGCACAGTCTGTTCAAGGATACAGAGATCTTGACCCCGAGACGGATCCCGATGAATTACGAACTTCCTCTTGCTTGGTCTGGACTTTGTGCGGGGGCGACGCTATGTCCAGATTTTAGAAAACAATTTTATTTTTTGGGTGGGATGCTGCTGGCTGCGACCGTTCACCTGCCAGAGGCAGATAGGTATCAGCCTAGAAATAGGTGATTGAAGCGTATTTATATACATATGTATATTAATTTGAAGATAACTGAGCTGGACTGGTAAATAGCGCTACTATACCACATACTTAGCCGTTGTTGTATCTCGTAACGTGCTACGAAACTAATGTGAAAACACCCATTAATAGAGCGATACGGGCTGGGCATATCAATGTCCTTACCACGTGCTAAATTATCGATCACAAGATACATCTAGTCGGGTTCTAGTGACGGAATAGAAGCTCTTGGATAGAAGACTCGGACTCTTAGATAGAAGACTCGGACTTTTAGATAGAAGACTCGGACTCTTCGATAGAAGCTCTTAGATAGAATACCAAAAAAGAAACCTACCACGTACCCAGCCTCGTGGCTCATGCACACTTGTATAAAGAATCTTCCATCCGTCTTCGATAATCTAAACGCCTAAGAATCCAATCATATCATTAAGAACTTTCATACTGCAACAATGCATCTAAGCACTCTCCTCTCTTTGAGTCTGGCCGCTTTTTCCTTCGCCCCGACGATTCTCGCCGTAAGTGCTGCCACGGCGTAACTTCCGCCATGCGTAGAGCCGCTAACGAGGGGAAATAGTGTTCGGCCAAAGCACAGCAATGTTGCTGGGGCGGTAGAGACAACGGGTATAGAGGGTGTTATAATCAGCACGCAAAGGATGTAAGGCAGAATGGTCACGTCCCGACATCAAACGTGAACTCGGGCGAAGCTAACCAACTTGACCTTAAGCCTTGTCTAGGAGAAAGCTACAAAGCCGATTACTGTAGTAATAATGGTGTTTCTCTCCAAGATTGCGTGAGTTACATTGTGTTTAAAATGGGTGAGACTGTGAGAGGCTGATTGATGGTAGACTTCTGATTGTTGTTCTACCGTAACTAAGAAGGGGATTCAGTGTCCCCCAAAGCATAGAGGATGTAAGGCAAGACATCAACCGTGAACTCGGGCGAAGCTAACCGACTTGACCTTAAGCCTTCGGAAGAAGCCGATTACAGTGGTAATAATGGTGTTACTACCCAAGATTGCGTAAGTTATATTGTGTTTGAAACGGGTGAGACTATGAGAGGCTGACTGATAGTAGACTACTGATTATTGTTCTACCACAACTAAGAAGGGGTTTGGGAACTGGTTGTGGCTGGGTGCTGTTATGATGTTGCTAGGCTGAAGAATCTGGCGAGGCGAGGCTGAGGCTTTTTGCGCGTTCCCGCCTTTTATAACTACTACTTCCAGGAAAGAATGCTGTTAGGCAAGAAATTTTCTTAGGATATCTTGACGCTTCTGAAATCAACTCCCATACGGCTTGTTCAAATTATCTGATGTTTCCAGAAGTCATGCCACGTGATGAGAAACTCTCAGAGGTTCAAGTTTGTACAACTCAACTCGCCGACCAATACAACCAGAACATTTCTTCCCGACATTCCAAGATATTGCCATGGACTCATATACTGCTTATCAGCCACGGGAGGGCCGATCCAATCCATCGAAATCACCCAGTCGCCTTTTCCACAAGCGCAAACGGTCTCGATCTCCTCGCAAACCTAAACAAATCGCGCTCCCTTTTCGCGCGCAGTCATTACACAAGGACGACTTCCACAACTACCGGCCACTTTTTGCGCTCTATCTAGATGCCCAAAAGAAACTGGACATCGAAGATCTCAGCGATCGTGACGCTAGAGGCCGCTGGAAGAGCTTCTTGAAGAAATGGTAAACATCCAAGTCCAGTCTCGGCCCGCGAGCTGTTTCTTGGGCACGATAGCAGAGGGCTAACATTTATGAGGAACCAGGGAGAATTGTTAGAAGGATGGTATGATCCTGCTACTAAGGAACGGGCTGATGCAGTTGCGAACGCTCCACGATCACCAAGCCCTGAAGCACCCAAAACGCGGAGGAGAGGCTCCCCAGATTATGCTACTTTAACTCACGCTATCATTGTGGAAGAAGAATCGGATGATGAGTTTGGCCCTGCGCTGCCTTCGCAGACCATAGTCGGACACCTAGCTACTGGACCAAGAGGATCTGAAAAACGAATTGGACCTGCTATACCCAACGCGCAAGATCTGGAGTTCCGTGACGGTATGATTGAATTTCGCTGACGGTGTCGGGACTTGCTAACAATGCCCAGAATTGTTGACAGAAGACCAAATCGCTGCCCGAGAAGACCTCAAAATCCTCCGCAAGCAAGATCGCAACACCCAAAAAGATCGGCTCGAAGAATTGGTACCGCGTGCTGATCCAGGCAGTCGCGAACGGAAACTCGAAAAGAAGAAGGAGGTATCTACATTAGTGGCGTCTGCGCGGGATGCAAAAGAGGGTGGTACTGAAGAGGTGGATGAGGGTGATCTAATGGGCGATGATGGTGTTGAGGGTTTCAAAAAGCGGAAGAAGGAGCAGGAGAGGAAGAAATCGGAGCGTGAGCTACGGAAAGAGGAGCTATGGAGGGTGAGAGCTGAGGAGCGGGAAGCGAGGTTGAGGGCTCATAAGGAGAAGGAGGATAAAACGATGGATATGTTCAAGAAATTGGCGGCCCAGAGGTTTGGAGCGGGTTGAGCTGCTGTACAAACGATTTGGGGATTGTCGGACGTGCCTGGTTTCGGCACTTCTACACAATTTGGACTGGATGTTGATAGGACTACTGAGCTTCCACTACTACAACAACCAAATGGCATCCGTGGGAACCGAAAGACTTTACACGGGGAACGATACTAGCTCACCATTTTTGCCCATAATCAGTAGAGCTTACTGCTTCTATATTTGTTGACGAATCTATGGTGAACATTCCATTCAACAATTGTTCATTGGACTGATGGGGCGGACATTGGCTGCACATTCCTTCACGAGGACCTGAGTAGCAATTGGGTATTGGATTAAGTCATCGTGTACGTAGTCCTCGCTGCCCCTAAGGATGCCAGCATGAGGCACGCTACTTAAGATTTCCAACCATAAAATCAAGCCTAGTGAACGCTTCAATGCGCAAGCTTGATTTAAGGTAGGATTCTCTGTCATACGCGCGCATTCACGAGTTGTTGATGGATGAACAAGCTCAGATCTCCTTGTCTCAATTTCTTCGGCCAATAGAACTAATGGATGGGTTGAAAAGCCTCCAGCGGCTCGGCTCGTCTCATGCGCAGTTTTTGAGCATCTTCACCAGGCTATGGGAGGCGAAGGGATATATGAATCTGCCATATACTATGCTTGCCGGCCAAAGGGTTGTTAGCGTCGGGTATGAAAAGCCCTGTACATATCGAAGTTCTGATATATACGCGTGCTAGAATGAGCACTACACGCGAAAAGTGGCGAGTAGAATTGAGAACGGGAGATTGAGGGCAGAAGCATTGATCAAGCGCTAACAACTAATAGCCATATAACCACAGTAGATCCTTGGTTGAAATCAAGGATCTGGAAATGTAATTATCGTTAAAACTCTCATCTAACTTCACGAATTTTCAGGTGCCTCTGTTTCTGTGCAGATGAACGATCATGCTATTAAGCGTGTTCGTCTATGGAATCACCACTTCGGGGGTCTAGGTATCTGTCTGCCTGCTACAGGTATGGAACATATTCCAGTCCAGCGAAGTGAAAAGCAGTCGTCAACTGCCGGGAACAGGTCCAGATCTGCCCGCTCCGAACCAGGATCCTCGAGCAAAAATATTGTGTACCGCGGCTCTAGAGTCCATGCAATTAGGGCTGTTGTCAAAACTTTCCTCCAATCCGATCTCGGAAGGTCAGATGTTAGTATATACATAGTACACACTAGAACCTCCCCTGACTCCCCTGAGCCACCTCCATCCAGCACTTCTTCCATATCATACACTATTCTACATTTCGACATACCAAACCGTGTCTATGTTCCAAAAGAAAGAGTGGGAGATCGGCCATCCTTTTGCTTTCGGATACAGAGGTATTGCTTCTGAGTCCAGTAACTCTTACTTTGCACGATTCTATTTGGCGCAGGCCGTTGTTCTCTGAGGGAAAAGCCGTCAATATGCCGTTTATGACATCTAATGGCCCGTCCATTATTATTGTTGGTGGTGGAATCGGTGGACTGACGACTGCCCTGCATCTCCACGCTCATGGATTCAAGAACATCCATTTATTCGAATCGGCTCCTGTGCTCACCACTCTAGGCGTTGGAATCAATGTCCAGCCTTCTGCTGTTCTGATCCTGAGGGATATGGGTCTGCTGCCGGCACTGGAGAGTATCGCCATAAAAACAAAGGAACTCAATTACTACAACCGCCACGGCGATTCCATAATTCAGGAACCGAGGGGACTGGAAGCAGGCTACAAAGTCCCCCAATTCAGCATTCACAGAGGTGAATTCCAAATGATGCTACTCGACGCCGTCAAAGAGAGACTCGGACCCGATCGTATCCACCTTGATCACCGCTTCACCTCTTTCTCCCAGGATGAAACCGCCGGCACCATCACCGCTACGTTCAAGAGAAGCAGCGACGCAACCAAAGAAGCAGAAATTCCCAGGAAAACAGGTGACATGCTCATAGCAGCCGACGGCATAAACTCCACCGCCCGCCGAATCCTCTACCCAAACGAAGGTCCCCCCCGTTTCAGCGGCCGCATCCTCTGGCGCGGTTGCGTAGAACGCGATGCCTACCTCACCGGCGCATCCATGGTCTGGGCCGGCCACGCCAATCAAAAATTCATCGCGTACCCCATTTCCAACCGCGCTGCGATGAAGGGCAAGAGTCTTGTGAATTGGATTTGTGAGCTGAGGGTTCGGGAGGAGGGCGATCCTGATTTGACGCCGCCGGTTACAGATTGGACGAATGCTGTTAGTAAGGAGAGGTTTTTGGGACCGTTTGAGGGGTGGCGTGATGTTGGGACGCTGGATGTGGGGGAGTTGGTTGGCAGTACGGAGAGGGTTTTTGAGTTTCCGATGTGTGATCGGGATCCGGTTGATAGGTGGAGTTTCGGGAGGTTGACTCTTTTGGGGGATGCTGCTGTGAGTTTCTTCCTTTCTTCCTTTTTTGCTTTTCTTTTTGCGAAAGTGTGGCTTTTTAACCTTTTGTGGACGTTCGAAGTGGGAGGAAGATAAATGATGGATTGACGATGTTAGCACCCGATGTATCCTATAGGCTCCAATGGCGCCTCCCAAGCCATACTCGACGCGGAAGCTCTAACAACCTCCCTCCTGTCACACTCTAAATCCTCCACTCTCGACATCCCCACCGCCCTAACCAAATACCAAACAACCCGCCTCCCTCCAACCGCCAAAATCGTCCTAGCCAACCGCGCCAACGGTCCCGACCACGTCATGCAAGTCGCTGAAGAACGTGCTCCAGATGGATTTAAGAATATCCATGATATCATCAGTAAAGAAGAATTGGACGGGATTGGACTTGCGTACAAGGCTATTGCGGGATTTGAAATTGAGGCCGTTAATAAGAAGGCGGAGGAGGGGGAGAGGGAGGGGTTGAGTGAGAGATTGGGTTTGAAGAGTCCGAAGGCTTGGGTGCAGGGGGTCAAGGGGGAGAATTCGACGGGGGTGGTGGGCGTTAGTGGGGTGGAGTGAGTGAGCGAGGAGATAGTATTTAGGGACTGGTGTTGTGATATTTCGTGGGGAAAAGTTTGAAGAGGTGAGTAGGAGCCGAGTTGTCGAGATAGCTTTGGGGGAGTTAGGGTTGGACTTGGTTATTTACTAGGTTCAACTCATTTTCCATCTGCTAGGGATCCGCGTTGTGATGCCGAGACGGTTCTTGTTGAAACCTGAGATGGAGTAGTCAATTGATGGATTGAACTACATGCACAACACTTTCTCTGGCGGACGGACCCTGCACTATAGCGATGGGCGCCTGTTCGGGCTCGGCTAGTGGTGATACTGATGAATGAAGAAGCGTGCGCGAAAGACGGATAAACCATTTGCTTGTCCGGTGACTTCCTAATGCGATCAACAAAGGCCGCTTTCTGGTTTGTCAAGTATGACAGGCGAATACGAGCTACAGCTGAATATGAGCTTTCAGTGGGCAAGGTTTATGAAGATACCGTGCATAGGAACGGAACTTTTTGTCCATATTTCTCAGGTCCACTCTGTCGTGAACTCCTCGCCAGGGAAGAAGAATGTTATGACAGCGTTTGCAGTCGCTCTCTCGCATACAGCTCCAAAGCTGTTCGACACCATTAGCAGATGTATTTCCCATTGTCCGAAAGCCGCTTACCTGTCACGCCGAACATACTTTGCAAATCCCTCGCTGATCATCTTGAGCATAGTGACACCGATAGGACACCTTCGACTGATCCTCCTCACGTTGGCTCAAATTTGGATGGGTGTAATGTCTGGTCCCAAATCGAGCGTCAAGCTTGTGTGGAAAAGCTTTTCGATATCCATTGGCGGGACGTGGAAGCAGTCTCGTGTGGCAACTGGCACGTAGTGACTGTGCATAAGAGAGGTAGTAGCCATATGGACGTGTTCGGGACCGGAATCAAACTCTGGAGCTGAGATCTTGCTTTGTGTAAGGCCGGGAGAGCTGGGTAGGAACTTTTCTTTGTACTCGTCGGACAGGCAGCGATATTTGACGTGGGGGAGGCAGGGAGATTCTAATCTGTTTATTGGAGGGCGATTGAATTAGTACCATTCCCTTTTATTAACGATGAACGTCAGAAAGAGAACAAAGATAGAAGAGTAGTTCGTAGGTATAGACTCACTCGGGGATAAAATCGATGCCTGCTTGTGTTCCAAGGTGGGTAGAAGAGCCTCCTTGCTGGCTCTCGTCTTGGTTACCTTCTCTGTACGAGAAGTTTGGATAGGTTTGATGGTGGTTTGGAAACTCAAATTGGCGCGGATCTGTTAAACCCGCGTTTGTCGAGCATGGATTTTCGGGCTCGAGTGAATCCAAGCCCCCCATGTCGATGGACAGGGAATTGGCACCAGAGCTGATACCACCGCTGAGTGTGTAAGTATTGCTGGAGAGGAGGTCTTGTCGTGGTCCAAGATGTGAACTGTTCTGGCGCATGAACGCAGGCGAGGCAGGGCTAGAAACATCTGGGACGGGTATTCCGTGGGAATGAAGTGTGTGGATACAAACATCTACCCTAGCCTTTAAAACCTGGTTCTCCGCTGCGAGTAGACCCTGAGTCTCCCTGAGAAGAAGGACTTCTTTTTCGAGTTCGCGGATGTAGCCTTGTGTGCGTTGCCGATGAGTGCTATGCACAAATGATTAGCACAGCATGGGGTCCAGGAAGATATGGTTGGAATCACCGCTGAGCCTGTAACACCTGCTCTCGCCTCTTTGTGGGAGATTTCTTGGTACCTGTTCTCGATGCTGTGTGGCTATAAGATGGTATTGGGCCGGAGTGAAAAACCTTGAGGGTTCAGGCATTATTGATTACTCACAAGAACTTTCTGCAGGAGAGTCCTCGGGAGTTTCGTCCAGTTCTCTTCCAATGACTCTCTTGGCCCTGGACGTCAAAGTCTCTCTTTTGCCGGTCGTCGTTGACGTCAAGGATTCAAAATCCTCTGCCTTGGGTCTGCGTGAGTGGTCGGACATTTTGATCCAAGACTTTGCGTGGTGACTTGCGGTTGTTTTTAGTTGATTGACGAATAGAGTTGCGGGATGGAGATGAAAAGCACGATATTTTCTGGGCAAGGCGGAAACAGGCAGGTTGTCCCGAGACTTTATCTTACACTTCACGGGGTGCTTAATGCCTTTGAAATGTTCTGCTCACCAGCATACCCGACTGGATTCCTCCCTATGCTTGATCTAACCCACTCTGGCGAACCCAAAGATCAGTCAGCGGTGGGAGCATACTTCCGAAAGCTCAGCCTCACTCGAAGTTTGCAGCAATATTTGAATTGCGATGCTTGACCATTACTTCGTCGAGCATGAGCTGAGCACAAGGCTGATGCGTCTCAAATCTTCTGGCCTGTGGTCCCTAGAATAGCGAATGCATCGTCAGCCGGAAGCTACTCCTGAGGGCATTTGTGGACAAAGATGTTGGTCCGCGGCTGAGTGGGAGTGGTATTTGGGCCTGAAAGCGACAACCATTTGCCGGAAACGTAGAGATTGACGACGATCGTTCCCGTACCTATTCTCGTTCTAAAAGTAGATTCATATCGCTTGTGGAGGCCGCCCAATGAGAGCTGTAATAGTACTCGGTACCACAAAGGATTGGTCTTCAATGCTCTCGCCAAGTCACGACCGGTGCTGTGACACCACCTGCACAGTGTCTGCGGTAGAGTGAGTGCATGCTGAAGAAGAATGAGACAATTCACATAGAGGCAGGAGAGCCTCGATACGGCAAAGATACTGCTGTATGGAAAGGTAAGATATCATAGTCCCTGGAGGTGTAGACGGGAGGTACTGTATAAGTGCAGTGCAGTGCATCTTGGTACGATAGGTAGAGCCTTAGAGCCTTAGGGGTAGAAGAGCCTTAGAGCCTTAGGGGTAGAAGAGCCTTAGGGCCTTAGGGGTAGGAGAGCCTTAGGGCCTTACGAAGGTAGGGGTAGGAGAGTCAATGGGGTGAGACGCGCCGGACCTCGTCCGAAAAGCCCGAGCCGAGACGCGCTTGATCTTCCGGACGGGATCACGGGACAAACAGTTACACAGCACACAGTACATCGCTGGTGCTGGTATTCCCGGGTCACGCTTCTTGGTTAGGTATGTGATGGTGATATCTACAAGTACCAGATAAATAACAAACATGTCTGCTTCAACTCCAATCCCCCAACCTCAACCTCAACCTCAACTTCATGTCAAATCCGAACCAGCAGATACTACCGCTTCCGACGCAATGTCGAAACAAACTCCCCCAATCGACTGGAACGAACAAACCATAATCTCCTCCCTCGCCCGCCTCGAAACGATTCAGGAACAACTCGATTCTCTGCGTCAAACGATGCCACTTCTTGTTCGCTCCCTTACAAAACCACACCACAGCCCCGAAGATCTTTTTAAAGACTTCCGCAATGTGACAGTGCAGACGCAGAAGAAGCTCATCTCTGTAAAAGCGATCTGGGAGAGCAAAGAGACGAAGGAAGTATTTGAAAGGGTGAGGACTAGGAGTACGGAAAAGGTGGTGGTGGACTTGGAGGATATCATGAAGGTGCCCGGTTATGGTTGGATTGAGGAGATTGAAGGCAGGCGAAATAAGAGGAAGTTTGAGGGCGAGGATGAGGTGTTGGATGAGGAGGGTGTCAATAAACTGGTGGACGAGTACAAGGCTAGGCACGAGGGGATTGAGGCAGAGTATAAGGATGACACTATCAAGGTACGCTATGCACTTCAGGGAGTCGGCACTTTTTTTCCCTGGCAATATAACGGAGATCGTTATCGATTGGGCACGGGAACACACAAGATAGGCCGTATCTCTCGAAAGGAAGCAGGATACAGAACTGTAGAAACACCAGGTAGCACCATGAACATGC
The DNA here is from genome assembly GCA_000738655.1 of Venturia pyrina ICMP 11032. NCBI lineage: Eukaryota > Fungi > Ascomycota > Dothideomycetes > Venturiales > Venturiaceae > Venturia > Venturia pyrina. Next base: position 42,481 of record JEMP01000056.1, on the reverse strand, counting down.
ACTGACCGTAAACAGATCGCCTACAAAGCAGCCGGCAACATCCCTCTTACATTCTCAGTCACCAAAAGGCTGAAAGGCACCCATTCGAGCTACGAAGTCCAAGGCTCAACCTGTCCCGACAATGCAAGCTCGACTGATAAACTCTTCGACGCCATAGATCGATGTTTGGAAAATCGTCCAAAGCCGAATGATTTGGAACAAACATTGGAAATGATAGCGGCGTACAAAGACTTGCGAACAACGAAATGTGATGTTTGCAAAGGACTGCTCGGCAAAGGCGGCCTAACGCCGGCTGCACGGCGAAGCAAGACCGTCAAAGGTTCTGACGGAGCCGACACCCAGAAATGGGTTTCCATACATGAGGGTTGTCTATTGCCATAGTTGTTGGGGCAGGTCATCGGCCTGTTCATGGCATCGCAAACGCCGTCGAAATTTCTCAAACCCTGCTCACACAAGTGAAGCTAAGTGAAAAGATTGCCGCCACAAGAGTGTGTCGGCTATCGTACCCTCAATATTAGCAGCTGTCCTGCGAATGTGGCACAACTGGACTTCAGCACCGCACCGGCGCTCACTCTCGCCACTGCAAAAATAAGAGCTGTACAAACCACCGAAGATATCTCGACCGGCCGCCCAGGAGTCATGTGCAATGTGACTTAGATGTGTATGCAGGCGGAAGGACTCGAGCATTGAAAAACCAAATTCAGGTAGACATGGACTTCAGTCTACAGGCCACTTCCCTTTGCATGGCACCCAATTGGGCGGGCGCGATGATCCTGAGCTAGGCTGCTTCTTTGCGGATTTTAATGTTAGATTCGATGGTCCGCTCTAAAGTTTGGGGAGTTAGCTTCCCAGAGTAAAATCCATGTCTCGTTCAAAAACAACTAGATTTCGATCATCAACCGCCTGCATTTTATACGGCTATGAGTATATTGCTGACTTGCGCTACGCTCAAGACCTCAAGAACCAACCAGGAAAATATGTAGGCTGCTTCACGGCTATGCATTGACAAAGTGAGTTTCTTCTTCACTCTCTTTCTTGCCTCGAATCCTTTTTTCCCCTTGCGAGCTTCGGCTACCTCCTTCTCACTAAATATAGTAAATCTCTCTGATTCAACGAACCTATTCTGAGGAGTACTTCCTCATGTTCTCGGACACAACATCGATTAAACTATCGTCCTTGGAGGAGGGCAGGTCACACACTAAGCCATCGTCTTCCACGTTCTCGATATTTTCTTTATTCGTGGTCGCCTTCTTGGTGCCGATTCGGGGAATTCGCCAGCCAGCGTCACCCTTTGGTGCAATTTGGTTCACTTTCTCAACGAATTTTCGTGCTTCAGAGTCGGAGTCGGAGTCATGACTGGACCACTTCGAGGAGTCTAGAGAACGGGAGCGCTCGCGGTAAGGAATATGTTGTAGTCCAGGAGGACGGTTGCTGACTGGCTGACCGTAACGAGGTCCGCCTCCGACTGGGAAGGATGGCTCATGTGAGAGGTAGGAGGGTCTGGATTTCGACTCCTCCATGGCTACTTGCTCCGCGGGTTTTGACGTTGGAGCTTGAGGAGCGAGATCAAGTGCTGGATGGCGCTTCGTCCACAGGCGGTTTTGTTGCGTTGCAGAGGTTTGGAAAGGCTGCTCTTCGCTCGTCTCGAAGGTACGACTACGACGCCACGAAACAGTGTTATCAGGAAGTCCACGATTTGTCATCTGTCGAGGACGTGGTGTATCCGGATGGCGTGCTGGTTTTTCAACGGACTCTTCACCGTCGACGCTTTGGACTTTAGCATGATGGGGCCTGGATCGAACCTCTTGTATCGGTCCCTTTCTAGCAGATGTGGTAGAATGGCGGCAACCTGCTGAGCGGACTGATTCCATCGTGGAGCCCATGGTTGAACTCATCGCCAAGGTGATCTCCTCCTCTATCGAGAAGGGAGCCCTGCGGAGACGATCTTGCAATGCAGCACCGCTGGTCTGAACACCACGCGTTGGATTTCTGTGCTCGTTTCTCACAAAACTGCGCTCACCACCATCGGACCTCGACAACTTCGCTCCACCGAACTTCGTCACCTTCGCAGTTATAGGATCCTCCACTCCCTCACTCTGTCGACGACTTGGCACCTTCTCCCAACCCCTCCTCTCATTCTGGAACCACTTCATACCGTCCTCCTCTTTCTGCTTAGTCGGGGTCCCATACCCAAACAATCCCACAACCTTCTCACCCACCTTCGCAAGAACACTCTGTTTATCCATACTCTCAATTTTTCTCCTCCGGTCGCGTTCATACCGCGGATCCTCTTTCATCATTGGAACACCCAAACCACTCTGCGTATCAGCCTGTTGACGCGCGTCGACGTAGACCCACCCTTCGTCTTCATCATCCCTGAGGGAATAGGCTTCAAAATCTCCTTCGTCGGAAGAGACGTATTCAGCAATAGGATCGAGGACTGTAAAACTTGATGACAAATCTGTTCGCGCAGTAACTGGCGGGGGCGGGAAAGGAACGGGAATTACACCTCTTGAACCTTCTGATCCCCTAGCAGGCCGTTGAGTAGATCCCGTTCCTTGCAGGGAACGTGGACGGCGTCCCTGTATAGCAGCCCTCGGCGTTCCATCGGGACCGAACTGTTTTTCCTCCTCTCCTGGATCGGCGGGAAGAATGGGGTCATGATTATCCCAGACTCGTTGGGCAGCATTGACGGCTGCGTTTACGATTGGGCCGAGACCGCTTAAGGGAGCGCCGTCGTACATTTTGCGGCCGTGGGGTGGTGTCATTGTTGTGATGGAGGTTTTTGTGAGATTTAGGAGTCAAAGCGAGGGCGGGACTCTGGTGGCGAGTGGAGAAAAATCGGTATCAGAGCGAGTGTCTTTTGTATGGGCCTGGAATGACCGTGTTTGTGGTTGTGGTGGTGGGGTTGACAAAGCGAGGGTATGTTTAATGAAGAAGGAGGAGGAGGAGGTAAGAAAGGAGTATGACTGTTGTTGTTTCTTTGACGACTAAGCAGGCACGTAACACTCCTCATAGGGAGTCACCGGGATCAAACGTCGGCGTAATATGTTCGTCTGGGTAGCGACTAAGCAAGCAAGTAACACTATTCACAGAGAGTCACCAGAGTCGAACATTGGGCAACATGTTCATCGGGCTAACATGTTCGTTGGGGTTATATATTCATTGGGGTAATGATGATGAGGACTTTACTATTACATCGTATGGTGGTATAGATCTTTCATATTCCCGTATAACACTTGCGTGTTTGCGGTGATGATAATATTAGTATTGCGTCGTTTGGGGGTACGGCTATTTCGAATCCTTATTCAACACTCAGAGATGTAAGACCAATAAGGTAGATGAGATCCATTGCGATTCGTCACGCTCATCCAGTTCATGCAAATATTGCTCAGCTCCATGCTGTAGAAGTGCAGTCAAGAAATGAATCTTGCATCGTGGTGAAAAGGGGGTATGATCACACCTCCTTGATGAATCAAGTAGCTAATAGAGATCATAGGAACGATGTCAATACCCACGATATTACACGTAGACTGGGATGTCGTTTGACAACAAGATAACTCGCTGGGTAGATCGATACCTTATCTTTTCCTTCTTTCACGATGTACCTTGGTCGTTTTAGTCTTCGTTGGTATATCTCTCAGAGGTGGAGATGGGTTTTTTTACATCTGAGGATCTTGGCTTGTTTCGGATTCTCTGGGATATGATGGCGTTTCCATAAGCAATGAAGACTGTGCGTGAAGTAGTTCAGGTGTTGCAGAAAAGGAGCTACGGAACCTCGAGAGTATGGCTCGGAGGTCGTCGAACATGGATGGCCGTTGTGGTATATATCAATGCAGCAGCCATCCCAGTTTCGACCCTGAAGAAAGTGTACGGATACGCTCTTGGTGACTAATTCTAGTTCATTGCAGTATATTGATGAAGATATCTACTCTGTACTTCGACTGCAGCCGGAAGGGTTACTTCTCTAGGAAGCCCACATGAAGAGAGCTGCGCAGATGCAAATGCCAGCGCTTGTTGGGAATCCTGCATGAGGATGTCCCTTGGCTTGCCCGACATAGTAACACTTCCGCTTCGACCCCTCTCGGAGACATGGCTTCGGCATCCGGGGCATGGAAGGGAGGAGATAAATTTGATGGGATTCCGTTATGAGAGGTGTGCAACCTTTTTCTACCTGTTCCTCACAGAGACAATGAGCGCACTTCAAGGACTACGAGATGCAAATAGCGTGACCATCATAGATACCGCAGACTTTAGCGGTGAGATTATGCCGAATTTCTGCAATGTGCCAGTCTCTTTCACTAATGGAGAAAACAGAAATTGGTCCTTTCAACCCAGCAGAAGGAACAACAAATCCATCCATAATCTACCAAGCTGCTCTACTTCCAAAATACGCAGATATTGTCCAGCGCTGTGTAGCATACGCTCAAGATCTCGATAATGCATCTCTCTCGAAATCCGAGCGCTTAGACCTCGCAGTAGAAGATTTATCTGTCGCCTTCGGCGTCGAAATCTACAAATTGACCGGTCGCATTTCCACAGAAGTCGACGTCACACTCTCTTTCGATACCTCCGCAACAGTCGACGCCGCACTTAGAATTGTCGAGTTGTATAGAAAGCACGATGTTCCGAAGGAAGGTGTCCGTATCAAGATCGCTGCCACTTGGGAAGGAATTCAAGCGGGGCGTATTCTCGAGGAGAAGTATGGAGTTAGTGTCCTTATCACTGTTGTTTTGGGATTTGTGCAAGCGGTTGCGGCGGCGGAGGCTGGGGTTAGTTGTATCGCGCCCTATGTTGGGCCGATGGGAGAGTGGTATAAAGCCAATGATGGGGTTGATGTTGGTGTTGAGAAGGCGAAGGAAATGCAGAATTATGTGAGGAAATATGGGTTCAGGACGAAAGTCATGGGTGCTGGATTTCGGAGTACCTCACAAGTAACTTCCTTGGCTGGTATGGATTATTTGACGATTCCTCCGGCTCTTTTGACAGAGTTGGAGGAACAGACTGGCGAGGTTCCAGCACAGCTTACTGCTGAGACAGGTACACATCCGTTCAATGATTTTTGGTTCGGATCGTGCTGACTGATGTTAGCGTCTACTATTGGAATGCCGAGAATGTCGTATCTCGATGATGAGAGCAAGTTTCGATGGGATCTCAATGCCGATGCTTGTGCTGTTGAGATGTCAGCATTGGCAATGAGGAACTTCGCAGCCGATACCGAGAGCCTCAAGGCTTTGCTAGCGAAGCATGTAAATCACGGGTCACGTGAGTTAGGTAGCTAGTAGATACTCGGGGTCACGTGAGTTAGGTAGCTAGATACTCGGAGTCAACCTATCATTACTTGTAGTACTGGCATCACCTTCCTCTCAATCTCATCGTCATTGTCGATCCTCTGACATGTCAATGCCGCCGCACAGGGGACGGAATTGGAGAGTCAGGTCACGGGAGTAAGCACACCTCAGCTTACTCAGCATGCAACTAAGTACTAAGTAGGTATCCAGCTTTCCCAGGTGTAGACAATCCCGCGAGTAAATCAACCTGAAGCTTTGCCAAGTTGTGCGAAGCTTCTGTTGGTCTCGAGATCGTCTTGAGACCATCCTTTTTGAGCCGAAACAGTAACGATAGGGTCCTATCAAAACACCAGGCAATGCAAAGCCACTGGTGAGAATGGGACTTCTGTTGGTCTACGTTTGTGGCTGCGCCCACGCTTCAGATGGCTGAGTACCCAGTCCTATAAGTACCTATCGCTCCCAGCGGCAAGTTTTGAGAAAACATGCACGGCTACAATTTCATGAGCAAGGAAGATGAGTACTCAATACCGTCAAGTTGATCAGCAGCTATTACCCGCTTCTACCGATGGATACTCGGAGAGACGCCCAGATTTGACAGAGATGCACAATATCATTGGCAATGGGCGGATCGAGAAGCCGACTGAGCAAAGGTCCTTCAACCCTCCACTTCGAACGCAGACATCCCTTGACATTGAACGAATTGAAAACACGGAAGATGACAAGGTCAGATCTCTTCAGACCTGATTCAACCGCGCTGTTCTCACTTTCCATAGATCGAGACTCGGCCAGTTCGACATCAATACCTCTTCCGAAGGCCCCGAGCTCTCCAATACTCATACCAATCGCAAGTCATCCGCGTAGGTGATGAAGCAGGCACAATTGCCGTTCCTAGAGTTACCGCAGTCAGCGGTGAAGAGACACGGCGAATCATACATTACAGCCCTGAAGGGGTCTCCAAACATCGTGAGCGATTAGATCTATTCATCGATCTTATATGGGTCGGCATCATAGGGAATCTCAGCGAAGTGTTTTCCTCCATGTATTTCCAGGAGGGTAGTGCTGGAAACGCGGTTGGCTTGTTCATCCTCTTGTTTCTGCCAGCATGGCGCATCTGGAATTTCCTGAGACAGTTCTTGAACAATTACTACATGGATGATGGTAAGATATCTGGTTCGACAAAAAGTTTGAAATGTTTTCAAGGTATCTAATATATCCTGCAGGCTTGCAACGGATCTTCGTCTTCTGGATCCTCATCCTCTCGGTCTTTTTCGGCAATAATATCGCGTACTTTGCAGAAGATCCCGAGAGAATCAAACAAATCTTAATAATCCTCTACCTATTGATCCGTGGCAGCTTCCTCCTAATTGAGTTGATCTACTCAATATGGATTCCATGGCTCCGCCGGCTCATAATAATCAATTTCATCGCCGCGTCTCCAACCACCGGTCTATGGCTCGCATCTTACTACACCACTGGGCTCAATGCAGCCGGAGGAGCCATTGCAGCCATTGGATGGGAATACCTTGTGCCTGTAATCATGGACAGTCCGTTTGCCAACCGCTTCATACCTAGCGATTATCGGAAAGAGACGGATCCTGACCACTTCAAAACGCGCATGGCAAGCTTCTTTATTATTACTGTTGGTGAAGGGGTTTTGGTCTTGATCAAAGATGGGCCACTTGGTATTGGTATTCATCGAGCCTCGACGCTCGCGATATGGCCTTTGCTCTTCTACTTCCTGCTTTCGTACTTGTACTTCAACCGCGACCAGAGTGTGAAATACATCCCAGCTGTGCGTGAAAGGGGCTGGCGGACTTTGATGTGGACGTTGTAAGTTCACTTGTTCTTCTCTATTACTCACCATCAAATTGACGTGATCTCACAGCTTCCATATCCCTTTGTTCGCCTCATTTATCACATTGTCATCTAGCGTCCTCTTCGTTCTCCGAGTCAGCAATGGGACCGAGGAAGGAACCGAAGGCAAAACTGTCAAGGAGGAAGAAACAGCAGCTCTCGTCTACAGAGCCATCTGGAATATGGCTGGTTCACTCGCCCTCATCGTTCTCAGTATGACCTTTCAGGCTCTTGCCGACAGACCACTGGATCCTCCCGGCACACTTCTTGTCAACAACAGATATATACGGCTTTGCTCGCGTGTGATATATATCCTTGTCATCACTTTGGTCCCTCTGAAAGTGGATTTGGCAGTCACGACCTTTTTGGGTGTTTGTGGAATAGGCTTAAGTTTGATAGTTTGGTGGGAATGGATTGTGTGTTTGGAGCAACCGGCGAAGTTTCTGGAGCCGAAGGGATTAACGACTTTGATCAAGGAGAAGGGGATTATGGGGAGAAGAGGTAGGTAATTGGCGCTTGGGATTGACAGGAGCAATGGTATGGCAATGGAGCAACTATCCCATTGCAGCCGCCTTTTCCGTTTCTTTTCTCCTTCTCCTCGCAAGAGATGCAACAGTGATACCCGTCCTTCAAGATGGATGTTGATGGAGACCTGTTCAGATCGGGATTTGAAGTCGCCAGAGATGAAGTGACATGGATCTGAATCCGCTCTCGGTTTGAATATTACTTTGATGTGATCCATGGTGAAAAGTACAGTGGTTGATATTCCTCTGCCTCTCTGCCTCTCTGCCTCTCTGCCTCTCTGCCTCTGCCTCTGCCTCCCAGTGTGCAGAAGCCGGGATATTCTAAAATGGCGCTAGTGTCCGGCGACTCCATCATGTGCCTCCATGAACAACAAACATCTTGACCGAAGTACAAACTCAGGTGGGATTACGACCCAGCCTGCTGATCCAAGGACTTACCGCGACACGAAGAACACCTCACTCACAAGAAACTGCCCATCCTGCCATGAATCCTCAACTCTCCTGATCCATTCCCCAGCTACACCATGGCGCAGGTCTCGAAGGATAGCCTTGACCGGCTGTTCCTAGAGCTGAAGTCAAAGTGAGTGGAACATTGGGCATGCGCCGTCCCGAAATCTAACAAGCCATCAGAGACGACCAAAATCGACAGAAAGCAGCTTATACATTGCGCCAGAGTCTCGAGGCCGCCCACAGAGGTCCGCCACTACGTAGCTGAGCTTGCGGACCTCAACAGCTAACAGCTACCAGAACTACCCTCGAGTCAATTCTCAGTACACTACAACGATGTCACGGCACGCATATCCCAGCTGTGTGTCCAAGGCAGTGACACAAACGAGCGCATTGGGGGGATACACGCGCTTAATGCCCTGATCGATTTCAAAGGCGACGATGCTGGGCAGAAAACCACCCGATTCGCCTCTTTCCTTCGAACCATCCTCCGGGGCAATGATACTACTGCCATGCTATATGCTGCCAGAGCACTTGGAAGATTGGCGACACCAGGAGGAACAATCACAGCTGAGTTGGTTGAGGCTGAAGTCAAGACCGCGCTGGAACACCTACAAACAGACCGGCAAGAGAATAGGAGGTTTGCTGCGGTCCTCATCCTGAGAGAACTGGCAAGAAGTTCGCCCACTTTGCTGTTTACATGGGTACCGCAAATACTGGAGGTCATCTGGGTCGCGTTGCGCGACCAGAAAGTCATGATTCGAGAATCTGCAGCGGAAGCTGTGAGTGCCTGTTTCGAGATCATGGCAGCTCGCGACAGCGAAATGCGGCAAAAATGGTTCACACGGGTCTATGAAGAGGTTCAAAGAGGCTTCCAGCAGAACACTGTGGATGCTATCCACGGATCTCTCCTTACAATCAAAGAGCTGCTCCTGAAGGGAAACATGTTCATGCATGGTCCCCGCTACAAGGAGGCTTGCGAGATGGTACTCCGATATAAGGACCACAGGGATGGTCTCATTCGGCGCGAGGTTATCAACATCATCCCCACACTTGCGTCGTACGCACCGGCAGAATTCACTAGCAGCTACCTGCATCAGTGCATGTTACATTTGCAAGGACTCATCAAGAGAGACAAGGACCGGAGTCCTGCGTTTGTTGCTGTGGGCAAAGTCGCGAGCGCGGTCGGAAGCTCTATCGCACCATACTTGGAGGGAATCCTGGGATACATCAAGGAAGGGCTGGCCTTGAAAGCTCGAAACAAGAACATCAACGAACAGCCAATATTTGAATGTCTGAGCATGATCTCCATTGCTGTAGGCCAGGCTTTGAGCAAGCACATGATGACCTTATTGGATCCAGTGTTCGCGTGCGGTCTCAGCGACTCGTTGACCCAAGCATTAGTCGACATGGCACATTACATACCTCCGGCCAAGGGAGTGATACAAGAGAAGCTCCTCGACTTGCTTAGCCAAGTTCTGAGCGGACGTCCATTTATGCCCCTGGGCAGCCCCTATCACAGCACTTCCTTGCCTCAGATATGGACGAGAGACCATAAAGACCCTTCCATAATCGAGCCCAGGGAAGCTGAGATCGCGCTAGCCCTTCACACACTCGGAAGCTTTGATTTCTCCGGACACGTTCTGAATGAGTTTGTCCGTGACGTTGCCATTCGGTATGTCGACGCCGACAACCCAGAGATCCGGAAAGCTGCCGCTTTGACGTGCTGTCAACTTTTCGTGAGAGATCCCATCGTATATCAAACCAGCCATCATGCTATACAAGTGGTAGGTGATGTGATTGAGAAGCTCCTCACCGTGGGCGTCGCAGATCCTGAACCAGATATTCGACGGACCGTGCTCCTCTCGCTCGATGCCCGTTTTGATCGCCATCTTGGAAAGGCTGAGAATGTGAGGACGTTGTTTCTCGCGCTCAACGACGAGGTGTTCACCATCCGTGAAGCTGCAATGACGATTATTGGCCGACTCACGAACATCAATCCCGCCTACGTGTTCCCGTCACTGCGAAAAGTTCTCATCCAGCTGCTCACGGATATCGAGTACTCAAACAGCGCGAGAAACAAGGAAGAAAGTGCCAAATTGATCAGTCATCTGGTAGGCGCATCATCAAAATTGATCAAGCCTTATGTGCAACCGATGATTAAAGTCTTGCTCCCCAAGGCAAGAGACTCGAATCCAGAGGTTGCATCCACGACACTCCAAGCGATTGGTAACCTAGCCGATGTTGGTGGCGAGGACATGAAAGAGTTCATTCCCGAGCTCATGACCATTCTTATCGAGAACCTCCAAGATCTGAGCTCAGACTCAAAGCGCACGGCAGCACTACATGCTCTTGGCCAGCTTGCGCTCAGTTGTGGCTACGTCATCGAGCCCTATAAGGAGTACCCAGAGCTTCTTGGAATTCTTAAAAACATTGTGAAGCTGGAGCCAGCTGGCCCTCTTCGGCGAGAGGCCGTCAAGTTAATTGGTGTTCTGGGAGCACTGGATCCAGACGAGCAAGACAAGCTGGTCGAGCGGCCACTCGAGAACACTTTGTCGGAAGAGGAAGAAGAGGTCACCAGCGACGTGGGACTGATCATGAGAGGCATCACTCCTTCGACAGAAGAGTACTATCCCAAGATTGTCATCAATACCCTCCTCGGCCTCCTGAGAGACACGTCCCTGACTCAATACCATACTCAAGTCATTGAGGCAATAATGAACATCTATCAGACTATGGGCTTGAAGTGTGTGTCTTTCCTAAAGAATGTGGTGGCTGGGTTTATTTCCGTCATCAAAGCTGGAGGAGCCCCGGCAGCCGAAGGCTACTTCAATCAGCTCAGTCAGCTCGTCAGAATTGTCAGACAGCACATCAGACCTCATCTTCCGGTCATACTCAAAGCCATCGAAGAGTTTTGGAGCTCTTCACATCAACTGCAAGCCACAATACTGTCTCTTATCGAGGCCATTGCGAGAGCACTGGAAGGAGAGTTCAAAGTCTATCTTGCAAATGTCCTTCCGCTCATGCTTGGAGTACTGGACCAAGACTCGACTTCGAAGAGACTTCCCTCCCAAAGAGTACTTCACGCCTTCCTCATATTTGGTTCAAGTGCCGAAGAATACATGCATCTCATCATTCCTGTTATCATCCGAATGTTTGATAAGCCGGGGCAACCACAGCAGATTCGCAAACAAGCCATTGAGACTCTTGGAAGATTGTCACGCCAGGTTAATATATCTGAATTCGCTGCAAGAATCATACATCCACTTGCACGGGTGCTGTCCGGATCTGACGTTTCATTAAAACAGACAGCTCTCGACACATTGTGCGCTCTCATATTCCAGCTTGGTCCTGATTACATACATTTTGTGCCCGCAATTAACAAGATTCTGACCACACACAAGGTCCCCCACAACAATTATGCTCTCATTGTGTCGAAATTACAAAAGCAAGAACCTTTGCCGCAAGATCTGAGTCCGGATGAACGTTATGGCGAAGACGATGATGACCATATTGTCGCAGATCTGCCGTCGAAGAAGCTTGCCGTCAATCAACAACATCTCAAGAATGCCTGGGAGGCGTCTCAAAGGTCAACACGAGAAGATTGGATCGAATGGATGCGACGTTTCAGCGTTGAATTACTTCGCGAGTCTCCCCAACAGGCACTGCGTGCTTGCTCGTTGCTAGCGAGTATTTACAACCCCATCGCGAGAGCGTTGTTCAACTCGGCCTTTGTTTCTTGCTGGACGGAGCTGTACGATCAGTATCAAGAAGAGCTTGTTCACGCAATCGAAACGGCGCTCACATCGCAAGACATTCCACCAGAAATTTTGCAGATGCTTCTCAATCTTGCAGAGTTTATGGAGCACGACGACAAGGCTTTGCCTATCGATGTGCGAGTCCTTGGAATGTACGCTGCCAAATGTCATGCTTTCGCGAAAGCGCTTCACTACAAGGAACTTGAATTCAATGCAGAACAGAATCCTAGCGCAGTCGAAGCTCTCATCAGTATCAACAATCAACTTCAGCAATACGATGCTGCCTTCGGCATCTTGCGCAAAGCGCAGAACTATCATGATGTGGAACTGAAAGAGACGTGGTATGAGAAGCTCTTCCGCTGGGAAGAGGCACTGCAGTCATACCAAAAGCGCGAGAAAGAGGAAGGCGACTCTTTCGAGACTACCATGGGCAAAATGCGATGTTTGCACGCTCTTGGTGAGTGGGAGACACTGTCTTCCCTCGCTCAGGACAAATGGATCCATGCCAGTGCGGATGTGCGCAAGACTATCGCTCCACTGGCTGCAGCTGCAGCGTGGGGTCTGGGACAATGGGAGCTCATGGACAACTACTTGTCGGTCATGAAATCCACCTCACCAGATCGCTCTTTCTTCGGAGCCATTCTCTCGATCCATCGCAACCAATTCGACGATGCCAACGCGCATATTGACAAGGCTCGAGGACTGCTTGAGACGGAGTTGAGCGCCTTACTCGGAGAGTCGTATGATCGAGCCTATCTTCAAATCTTGAGGGTGCAAATGCTGGCGGAACTTGAGGAGATCATGACATACAAACAAAATAGCAACAATCCCGAAAAATTGGCGACGATGCGTGGCACCTGGATGAAGCGTCTCAAGGGATGTCAAGCGAACCCAGAAGTGTGGCAGCGTATGCTGAAGGTCCGAGCACTGGTCATTTCTCCCAAAGACAATCAACAGATGTGGATCAAATTCACCAATCTTTGCCGCAAGAATCAACGCATGGGTCTTGCGGAGAAGTCTCTTAATGGTTTGCTGGACACCAACGAAAAGGTTTCGGTATACATACGCCAGGAAGGTCACAACATTCCATACCCAGTATCATATGCGACCTTCAAATATCTATGGGCGGACGGAGACAAGATTGGCGCGCTCGACACGTTGAAGGCCTTCAGCACCAGAGTCTCGGATGACTTGCAGATTCGTGCCCGCGAAATCAGTATCCGACAGCCGAATGCATCTGTGAATGGCAATTCTGAGCTAAATAGCTCAATGGCAGCAATGTCTCTCTCGACAGGTCTGTCTCAGAAAGACATTGAGGAAGATCGAAAGCTCCTTGCCAAATGTTATCTCAAACAGGGCGAGTGGCAGACTGCCATCAATGGCGGTGACTGGCATCACGACGATGTACATGAGATTTTGGCAGCTTACAATTCGGCCACCCGATACAACAAACATTGGTACAAAGCATGGCATGCCTGGGCACTCGCTAACTTTGAAGTTGTCACTTCAAAAACCTCTCAAGCCGAGCGAGAGACTATTGAGATATCCACGAATGACGTTCATCTATACGTTGTGCCAGCAATTGAGGGCTTCTTCAGGTCCATTTCGCTATCCTCATCCAGCTCTCTCCAAGATACCCTTCGTCTGTTGACTCTATGGTTCGCACACGGTGGCCATCCGGAGGTCAACAATGCAGTCGTAGATGGTATCGGCACAGTGAGTGTAGACACTTGGCTAGAAGTGATTCCGCAATTGCTCGCTCGAATCAACCAACCGAACGCCAAAGTTCGTCAAGCCATTCACAAGCTCATCAATGACGTGGGCCGAGCTCATCCGCAGGCTATGGTGTTCCCATTGACAGTCTCTATGAAATCTGGCGCCGGCACAGAGAGTAGACGGTCGCGCTCTGCCGCTCAGCTGATGGACGCCATGCGGCAGCACTCTCCGGTTCTCGTTGAGCAAGCTGATCTTGTCAGTCACGAATTGATTCGAATCGCTGTCCTTTGGCATGAACAGTGGCATGAGGGCCTGGAAGAGGCGTCTCGCCTGTACTTTGGCGACCACAACATTGAAGGCATGTTCGCGACATTGTCGCCTCTTCATGCTATGTTGGACAAGGGACCAGAAACTCTCCGTGAGATCTCATTCATTCAATCATTCGGTCGTGAGCTTCAAGAAGCGAAGGATTGGTGTTCCACTTACAGACAAACCAACGAAATTGGTGACCTCAACCAAGCTTGGGATCTATATTACCAGGTCTTCCGGAAGATCGCACGTCAACTTCCCTCACTTATGACACTAGAGCTGCAGTATGTCTCGCCGAAACTGAAGGAAGTCAAGAACTTGGACCTTGCGGTTCCTGGGACCTACGAGAGTGGCAAGCCGGTTGTACAGATTTCATACTTTGACCCAATATCTTCCGTCATCCAGTCTAAGCAGCGACCACGGAAGCTCAATCTCAAAGGAAGTGACGGAAAGGACCACAAATACTTGCTGAAAGGTCATGAAGATATTCGGCAGGACGAACGTGTCATGCAACTGTTCGGACTATGCAACACACTGCTGGAGAACGACAATGAATGCCGCAAACGTCATCTCAACATCCAGCGCTACGCTGCGATTCCATTGTCGACACAGTCTGGACTCCTGGGCTGGGTGCCGTACAGTGACACCCTTCACGTACTCATCCGTGAGTATCGCGACAGCCGCAAGATTCTGCTCAACATCGAACATCGCATCATGCTTCAGATGGCGCCTGACTACGACAGTCTCACGCTCATGCAGAAAGTCGAAGTCTTCGGTTATGCTCTAGACAACACGACAGGACAAGATCTTTACCGAGTGCTTTGGCTCAAGAGCGAGAGCTCTGAAGCTTGGCTGGGCCGCCGTACCAACTACACCCGCTCGCTCGCCGTCATGTCCATGGTTGGATATATTTTGGGTCTTGGTGATCGACATCCCTCCAATCTTATGCTCGACAGGAACACTGGAAAGATTGTGCACATCGATTTCGGCGATTGTTTCGAAGTGGCGATGAATCGTGACAAATATCCTGAGCGTGTGCCTTTCCGCTTGACGAGAATGTTGACGTACGCCATGGAGGTTAGCAACATCGAGGGCAGCTACAGGACTACTTGCGAACATGTCATGCGAGTGCTTAGACAAAACAAGGAGTCTGTCATGGCTGTGCTTGAAGCCGTAAGTTGCGTTGAGTCTCACTTTCTCACCCACTTACTAACAATGATTTGTAGTTCATTCATGATCCTCTGCTCACATGGCGTCTCGACAAACAAGATGAGCCCCCAGAACCAGGATTCAACTCTGAGCGTCGCAATAGTCTAATGTCAGGCATTCCGATGCCGCCAACAAATGGCGTCCCAGAGTCGGGTAGACCAGATAACTACCGACCTCGCAATCGCTCTTCGGCCATCCCGAAACCGGTGGATGAGAAGGAAGCCAAGGAAGTGCAGAATGCGAAAGCCATCCAAGTGTTGGCTCGTGTAAAGGAGAAGTTGACAGGACGAGATTTCAAGGCTGGAGAGGAGTTGAAGGTGGATTTGCAGGTTGATCAGTTGATCAGGGAGGCTACTAATCTGGAGAACTTGTGTCAGCATTATATCGGTTGGTGTTCTTTCTGGTAGGCGTTTCTTCTTCTCTGAGCAAGGCGCTGGATTGGAACAGGACAGGGCGGGTTTGTATCATGGCATGCTACACACACTTTGGACGTTGCTGGCACTGGGATAGACAAGCTTACTATCGACGGCTTGTGTGGTGATGGATCTTTTTGTGTCTTTACTACCGGTTGTTGTTGTTGTTGTTGTTGTTTTTGCATTGCGATGGTGTTTGTGGGGGGCTTTTTGACTTGTTGTATCATAGATGGATGAACATTCATGTGGGGGTCTCTTTTATTGAAGGATATCCTGTTAAAAATCTAATCGAGGGACTGGCCAATACCAAGTGATGAGAGAGTCCTTGAAACGGTTTCTCCCATCGTTATTTATGATAGAAGCCAGCATTTTGATTGTCATTGACCATCGAAGCATCCTCGCTCAACCGCTGACGGACACTAAATCCATACCCGCCTAATTTATGAAGGGAGGCCTACCCTCTTTTCTATATTATACATGCCTACTGGCTATTTTGAGGAACAATAGGGGAAATGAAAAATACCATTTGACTTGTGGTTTTTGACTATATTTCGGTTCGGCTCTGTACTGCAACGAGTTCCTCTCCAAGACAAATCTCACAGCTGCACTCATTCCCAAAATCAATTCCGCCCATCTTGCCTCCGTTGAAAATACAGCACGGTCCCAGTTCTTCTGATCAGGCGGTCGTGCAAGATCCTGTTTCTCCCGCGGTATTGGTGCTCGAAATCTCTCAGCTGTCCATCGGGTCGTCTGGCCAGTTCTTCTTCTTCTTCTTCCTCTTCGTCGCCGTCGTCGTCGTCTGCATCGTCTTCTCCCGGAGCAGCTGCATTATCAGGCGGACTTGGAGCATTGGGATCTGGCGGTCCTTGAGGATCTGCAGGAGTTGCGGCATCAGGTCCTTGAGGTGGCGTGGCATCAGGTGCCGGTGTTGAAGGCTGTCCACCTGCTGGATCTGGAGATGCTTCGAGAATCTGAGCATTTGTAGCGTCGGGTGCTGCTGGTTGAGGTGGCGTATTCGCTGCGTCAGATCCAATACCGTTGTTGGGGGGCCCAGTTGGTTGAGGTAGAGGACCACCATCGGCAGCATCTGGAACTGGTTGCTGAGAGGAAGAGGCATTGCTAGCAATGTCTGTTCCTTTGTCACCAGGCAAAAGATCGGTCTGTGTTGCCGAACTGGCTTGAGCTCCTTGTATGGCTCCAGCCTGTACCTCAACGCCCTGTGAGTTGTCGAATGTCGTTCTTCCGTTACTCGCAGCTGCCGTTGCGCCCGCGGCTGAGATTGAAGTTGAGCTCGGTGAGCTTTTGGTGCTATTGGAGTTTGCGTTTGCATTCATCGTGGCTGCGGCTTGATCAGATGAATTTGTCGAAGAGCTGGCGTCAGCACTTGGACTGGCCTGGGCTCCTTGCGGTGCTGCATCGGTTTGTGAAGCTGCAGTATCTGTGTTTGTCGGCGAAGATGATGCGTCGGCGCTCGTCTGTGAAGCTGAAGTGTCTGCGCTTGTCTTTGATGCTGCTGCGTTTGCACTTGGTTTCGAGGCTTCTGTCGAGGCACTTGCTTCCATAGCATCACTTTCAGCACTAGATTGGGTCGCTTGAGCAGCGGCTGCCACAGCCTGTCTGCGATCAGCAAGAGGTCAAAAATATGCACACATCACGTACATTTGATGTTGCTGTCTCCGTCTCCGTCGCAGTCACCGTCTCCACATTGGCAGCCTATGCTCCCATTAGTGATTCAAAGTTCGAACGATAAATAGACAGTGACTTGCAGGCAGGACTGTGGTAGTCGTGGTAACTGTGACTCTCGACGCTTGTCTCTTCATGGGTGGTATAAAGGCTTTAGCAAGTTGCGCATCGTCTGGTTCAAGAATGGCAAGCTTGGCCACCGCTGCGTAGGCATCTTGAACCCTTTTGTTGTGTAGGGCTACATCATCAATCTGTCGCTTTTCTTGGGTTGATTGTCCTACGGCTGTTGTTTGTTCGCTGCTCGCTTGGCCTCTTGCCTGTAACGGTCGAAATATCGCCGGATCCATTCCAGCAGTTCCATCTTCTGCTTTCACAACAGCTAGAAATCACCTGTCAGTCTCGACTTTGGTGACACTAAGTTGCAAATGATACTCACGTCCATTTTTTACAAAGTCAATGGGCGAAGCTGTCACCGTTGCCGCGGACAAACATGCCGCTAAGCACAAGAAAGTCCTAATAGTCGTGTCAATTCAGTGATGACAAGTATTACAAAAGGCTAGAATGAGAAGTCCATACGAGCACAGCTCACAGTATCGACTCTAAAGAACGAAAATGACGAAGGTAAGGTGTGAAGGACAAAAGGGACCAAGGAAAAGGGGACAGGGCATAACATGCACGATGTAGCTGAGCGAATGCCCAGTTGACACACTTCCTTCGGACGCGACAGATTCGGTCGGCATAGCCAGAAAATCAGAATACAGACGCTCATTCGAGGATCTTAGAACAAGTAAGCGGGATAGGCTATTCTCACCCTGAGTACACGATTCCGAGACTGGGATCGCGACCATGGTTGTCGCAGAGTACAGAGGTAACCAACCCCCGAGTCTCTCCGTTGCTAGACATCTGGGACTCGGCATGAATCTAAAAGTGGCGTCGTGGTCGGAGTGGTGGAAGCCGAAAACGTTCCTAAGACCAGTCGGGTTTCAGGCATTTGGACAGCAGACATGGGATATATGCCATATGCCTTCATCATTGTTAAGCGGACTCGAGGTTGTAAGATTGTCTTGGTGTTGTTGATGGAATGAGGGTGTTGATGGTCGAGGGTTGAGGGTTGGGAAGTTGATGGATGAGGGTTGAGAGTTGAGGGTTGAGAAGTTGATGGTTGAAGGTTGAGAAGCAGACTGCCCATGACTCATCAGATCTCGAAAGCACTCAATCAGAAGAACAACATCAACAAACTTGTGATGCATACAGAAATCCGAGAGGCCTAGCTAACCCAATTCAACCTGCCAAAAGGTAATGGCCCTCCCAAACCCCACCCTCTCCTTCTCGGTAAGCTGGGGATAAAAGGGAGGGCGACCGAGTTGGGTCGGTTAGCTGAGAGCGATGCTGCAGCACCAAGCGAGATACCTGTATGAGGTGAATGGTTTCTCGCATGATCGGAGTCTTCGTGTTAGAATAGATACTTGGTGTAGCAAAACTTCAGTTCCAGGGTCGTCCGAATCTCTCCACCTATCCAACGCCAAAGCCATGCATGCAAATCCGACTCCTAAATCCACGACTTTCTCTCTTGAATACTCTTGTCAAGAGTCGAAAGAGGAACACGCCCCCTTTGCTCCAATCATGTCCATCATCTCTTCAAACATAAAGCCAAAGATTAAATACACCCTTGGCATAATTCACAATCTCATCCCCACCAAGCTTACTCTCCCCATACACCCTGTCCACAAAACTAATAGGTACCTCAGCAACCGTGAACCCCATCGACTTGGCCCTCACCATCAACTCCATCTGGAAACTATATCCCTTACTCGTCGTACTCTTGATAGCCTTGTCCAACGCATGTTTCTTGTACAGCCTAAAGCTGCCAGTCAAATCACTGACGCCAGGTCTCAGAAGCGTATCCGCGAACAAATTCGCGCCTCTTGACACAAACTTCCGCTTTAGGTCCCAGCCGTAAACACCTAGTGCTTGTTAGCAAAGTGGTCTATGCCTCGATCCTTCTTGTTGTGAGATGTAGTATGACTTACCCCCATTTCCGGCATATCGCGTGCCAGTAACGATATCGTAATCTCCCTTCTTCTGCAATTGAATCATGTCCCAAATAAACTTGGGGTGATGCGAGAAATCAGCGTCCATGATGATGACGAAGTTGCCAGTCGCGAATTGTAAACCGTGTACGTAGGCTGTTCCAAGACCGAGTTTGCCGGCGCGCGGGCGTAGTTGGATGCGTTGGTAGGAGTAGGCTTTTTGGAGCTGTTGTGCGATTTCTTGGGTTCCTGGAACGGATACTGTGTTAGTTATGCGTGTGAATGATTTGAGAGGTGAGGGAGAGAAGAGAAAGGTGTACCATCTGGTGAGCCATCATCGATAATGATCAATTCCCAATCAAGATCATGCTCCGTGAACGTCTTCTCAAGCAGCCAACTGTAAGCATCAGCTCTGTAAACGGCTGAAGTACAGACTAAACAAACGTTATTATAGGCAAATTGCGGCGCTCATTGTAAGTCGGTAGCAAGACGGAATACTTGTCTTTCGCCATTGTGAGAGAGGCGATGTCGAGGTAGGATTGTGGGACTGATTGTAGTGGTGGTGGTGGTGGAGGTGCAGTCTTTGTCGCATCGGGAAGTGGTATCTCGAAGCCAGAGTTCAGCCCCTGGACGTTGCCCCTATTATCGGCGCTCCATAACGTGCTCGCGCCTGCATTGGATCCGCTTCCTGCGAACTGGACCTTTCCCGCGTGGTCTTCTTGTCCGTTGTTCAGGATGTTGCTGGGGAGGAAGCCGGGGAGTGACATTGTGGTTGAGTGAGGATGGCGGGTGCGGTCTTGGGTATTGTTTGTGTCAATATAGGATTTCACTTGAGGTCGCACCTTTGCGGGGAGAATGTCACGGTGGCCTCAATGACTCGGGCCCAACCCTCCCAATTAAACAAGACTGGAACCTCATGAATAGGACATGAGAACCAAACAAGTCACTTGTAATCAAAGCCCAGGCAAACTAGAACAGCGAGCAAGCAAACACAGAAACAAACATAAACGACTACGACTACGACTAACCAGACGAGTTTCGTTCATGGGGAAGAGGTCACGAAGGAAAGGAGGAAAGTGGTGGAAGAGTGACAACGTCGGTTGATGGTTATCTCCCTGAGGATCAGATATACATATATACACTATACTCTCAACAACACCATCTTGTATCAATATCACCGGTAAGATAGATACATACATCGCCTGCTTTGCGCGCACCCCCTGTCCCAAAGACAGATAGATTGAAAGAGATGTATCGGAAAATATGAAGTCTACGTCTATGCGACGAAAGCCAAGCTTCGTTTGACTTTCTGAGCCCTGGTAGCCTTTCCAGCGCGCTTGCCCTTGGCCGTGGTTGCTCCATTGGTGCCTGCTGGAGAATTGTCAGTACAAGCTGATTCCAGCATAAGAAAGCATTCACGACATACCGGTTGCGGCTGTGGATGGACTTGCGCTCGCCGCAGCATTGCCACCTGCGGCCGTTCCTGCATTCGCTCCACCTTTTCGGCCACCCTTTCCAGTGGTGGTTCCAGCACCGGCCGTTGTGCCTAGAATGGGGTCAGCACAAGTTGGTTCCCAGTGTGCGAGATGATACAGGTAGGAGTGCAAGACTTCAAGAGGGGATGAAGAAGTCAAGACTTACCAGTTGATGGCGAAGCAGCGGCCGCAGCATTATTAGCCGGGGCCTGAACAGACGGCGATCCAGTGCCAGCAAAAGATTTTCCATTGGTGACCTTATCGGTGTTGCCTCGAATACTGACAGCTTTCAAATTACCAGGGAAAGCAGAAGATGGGGCCGCCTTGACGATAGCAGCGCAAGCATCAGGTCGAATGGCTGTGCGAAGAGTGGCACCAGGACCGATGACACGGGCAGCGACTGCGAGGTAGGTATCGATAGATGGGAGGATCTGAGTGCAGCGAACCTTGTTGATGTCATCGATCAAGCTTGCCTGGGATGGTCCTTGGTTGGCCATGATTTGAAGGTTGTCGACAACTACGAATAGAGTTAGCAATCGATGTCATGTAGCCAGCCACCAAGTTGTTATCAATGTCGATAAATTTCTGGAAATTTGCAAAGACATATCTCCAGGGATTTGTCGACTATCATCTGCACTTACCAGACTGGAAACATCCATTTGTGAGGGTCTGATTGGCGATAGAGACGTCAGGATCATTGCCAATGATCTGGTCGAGGATAGCCTTGTGAGTAAGCTCGTCAACTTCAGCATTGTAGGCAATGTTGGCCTGAGCCTGGAATTTAGCAGCGTTGTTGGCCAAGGCCTTGCCGGTGTTCTGGTTGTTGGACACCATGCCAGTGTCGAACGACCAGTTGTCGGCTGCAGCTTGAAGAGCAGCTATGGCTTGCTGGTTGGTGACCTTCGCAGCTGTGGATGTGCCGGGAACAGCTTGCGATACTGGAGTGAAGCTGGTTGGTACTGGCAAGTTTGGACCTGGGTTTGGTAGCTGGGGAAGGCCATTGGAAGCGATAGTTCCAGCAGCACCGGCGTTGTTGGCTTAAGATGGTGTCAGTTCCAAGAAACGGTGTTCATATCCTGAGGGAAAAACTCACCACCACCAGCGTTGTTCTTCGATCCTGCACTAGCAGCATTGACACCAGTGGCCCCATTTGCGGCATTGCCGGTATTTCCAGCGGTGGTGCCAGAAGCTGAAGCAGCGGGCGCGGAAGCAGCAACGCTAGCGCTTGCGGCGGCTCCACCTCTTCCACCCTTGGCTTTCTTTCCGCCACCTTGGAGCGCAGCAGCAGCGATGGCTGGGAACAGGATGATGATGGAGTACTTCATGGTGAATGAGCAAATTCAAATATGATCCTGATCAAAGTGTAGTGAAAACTGTCCAGCAGTAAAATTGAATAGAAGGAATGTGAAATGAAAGAGAGTGATTGGAAGGAGAGTGAGTTACTGCAAGCAGGCGATGATGTTGGTGAGGATGGCATTATCATCGCGGCGGTAAAAGCAGATATATAGTTATCGAGCATGGAGATTTGCAGATGATTTTTCTGACCCTCCAAACAAGCCAAGATGTGTCGAGAAGTGGTGGTCGATTGACATGTTTCTATGTTTCTGGTTATGATACTCACTTTGTGACAGGCACAACTGACTTCCCGCTGTCAGGCATCAGGACTCCCATGAACTGTCCTTTGCAGTTCGTAGAGGCGGGGATATATTGCTCTTTCGTTATCATGGCGTCCATGTCAATGCTGGAAAACATTCCTGTTTTCCAATGGCGCAATGGCTGAAGTCGCGATTGTGTTGTTGAAGCGATCTGTTCCCCTGGATCGCTGTATGGCCCAGACAGCCATTATGCTGACATGTTTTGAGGAGCAAAGCTGTAAGCCTCTCTCTGTGCTCCGATCCAGACGATCACCTGGCCAAGGCCAAGAAGGCCAAGCACATTTTGATGTACAAGCCGCATGCTTCGTCCAGAGGCCTGCACAAGGGCGACTCCATCAGAGTTGGCATCGGCGACGGCATCAGAGTTGGCCTCCTAGTTGGCATCAGAGTTGGCCTCCGAGTTGGCATTAGCGAAGAGAAAGTCGTAGGCGCCTGGCGAGTCTCTCAGGTCGGCAGCTCTCCTCAAATCTGTGACAGGGGAGAAACAAACACAAGATGCCATCTGTTTGGGTCTTTGCGTTGTTTGACACAAATCGCCAATGGTGTGAGGGTGTGAAGGTGACAGAAGGTCGACGCGCTGTGCTGAAACGCCGCCAAGATCCAGCTTGGCAAGCTTACCGCATTGGGATTTCTCCCAGCATCACATGATGCCGAGCCCAATTTCGAGTATCTGGATCGCGTACCAATCACATCGTGGAGGAGCAATTGAAGTTGTTCTACCATAGTACACAAACACCCTCACCCTTCCTCACCCGTTTCCAGTACATCACACTTGCTCAATCTGACCGACGCCCGCAATGCTCACTTCGGAGCACCTAAGTCGAGGTAATAACTGAACCAATAAGGCAAGATCGAGGCAAACAATGCCTACCATAGTACAAGAATGAAGTGTGGCCTGAACCTTTCGGCCTTCGTTCTCATCTACGCCCTGAGACAGCCAACCCCTATGTATTATGTTCCCTCCTATGCAAAAAACATATCCCGCATGACATCATGAATCACCTTGTCCTCCTCCGAGAGAACTCTCTTGGCCCGGAAAATGCGCAACATCTCGTGCTCGACACCCACTCTGTTCTCTTTCCCACGATCCTTGATTTTCTTCAAACCGTCTCTCACTGCCTGCTGACCCATAGTTGAAATGGCTACCTTTTCAAAGATCGAGCCAATGTCGTCCATAGTCTGCGGCAATGCCATAAATTCCACCCAGTCTCCGATCGCAAGGTCTAGGTGCCGCACAACATTTGCATGAATGTGGGGGAAATTTTCATCCGTGGCCTTGTGCATATCTTTCAAAAACACGCCGCTGCTTTCCAGCTTGATTTTGAAGCGTTCTGGAATCATTTTGAGGGACAAGTAATGGATCTGAGTGTATATGAAGGCGAGATTCATGTCGCTTCTAACGTGATTAAGTTGAGCGGCTTGATGGCCCAATTGGTGTTCGTCGTAGCCTTGCTCCGTCATGCCAATCCATTCGCGCCATGGACAGATCGAGTAGTTATGTCCAACGGCTGCCGCTGTCATATCGAGGATCCATGTTTCAGCATCCCGCAGACCGATTTCGAAGACCACATGCGCAATGGCATTTGCCGAATCCATCTTCCCTACCTCCGAATCGTAATGTACTATCGGATCTTCTACAGGAACAGTAATCTCCTTGATGTAATCACAGCCGAGCTCTAAAACTGCCATGTCAGAAACCGTCAGATAGTTCTTTGTGATAGATACCACGTACCAAGGAAAAGCTCCTTGACAATTATATGCAATAGAGCAACTGAGGCTCTGGAGCTCCCCATCAGCAGAATTTGTTCTCGGTGTTCAGCTGAGTCCAAACTTGTCAGATCAGGAGCATCGAAGAAGATTCGGCCATTCATGTTCCTACGTTCATCTCCTTGGTGAACAGCGAGGGCTCCATCTTCCTTGCCAATCTGCGTGACGTTGAATGGATATGCTTTGGCTCGAATTCTCCCCCAAATGGAACAAAGAATCTCGGCAACCTTCGACAAAGCCTTGCGCTTTGCAAGTATGTTGCAAGCAGGTCGATGCCTCTCCAAATGCAAAGTTTGGCAAGATGTGCTACAATATGAGGTCCTCACGTCTGACAGCCTTGCAGATGAGGGGGCATCACAGCATCTACCACAAAAGAAATCGCCTGGTGCATGGCATTGAGCGCAATGTTCTAGCTGAAAACGATAGCCACCCGATTCGTCAACAACAACTTCTTCCTCTTCCTCAATGTCGAATAGGAGAGCGTCGTCGGCATCGTCCCCGCGACTTATGCTTGGTATCCGAGATTGTGGGGCGGATCTCGATTGCCGCGGGTGTTGTATCGACAGGCCGTCGCGAAAGTCCAGGTCTTCGAATAGGTGGGACTTTGAACTCTCAGTTGGGATTGCACCCATGATTTCGAACGAATGGTCCAATCACCGAGATTCGTGGCTGTGTCAAAGGGTATTGTAGAAAGTAGAAATAAAGAAGAAGAAGATGCTGATTCGACCCGGAAGTGTTTGAGTCAAACATAATTCGCGATTGCTACTTAACACTGTGAGATTTTTGACTCTTGGGTGTAACATTATGACAGTCTGTGATCTTATTCTCAGATAGTAGCACGTGGGGTTGTAGAGTGGAGAGAACGACGGGAAGACTAGTCGCTCTCAAACCATCTCCCATGAAGCGCTTCAGCCAACAAGATCTTGCGAACGCATATCTTCGAAATTGAAAGGCCGCAATAGCTCCATGGATAGGTCGGCGCCAGAGCTCCCAAGAACAGCATCGAAGTTTTCGAATGCAGTATCAAAGTTCAACCAGTCTGGTGAAACAGTTGTCTCAAATCCAAGAGCGGGAGACACCACCGATTCTGGTAAGCGGCTCGATATTGGTCTTGTACCATTCTCTCGGCTTTCCAAGGGCTGTCGTTGTTCGGGACTTGCAATGTCAACGGAGCGGTTGAGAGAAGTAGCAACCAGACCCATCGCAGCGGCCGGCATCGCATTCCTATCCTGTTGTGCACTCGGAGTAGAGATTGAGGATGACGCCTTCGACGCTTTTTTCAGTGCTGCCCTCCCCAGATCCGCCATTCGCCCAGCAGACCACCAAGTCGTTCTCAATCTCTCAAGTAGCTCGCAGCATTTCTGTAGCTCCAATTTCGCCCTGCTCCTGTGTGTGGGCACTCTAGATTGGCGAAGCTGACGGTACGCGTTCGCCACGGCAAGGGAAAGTGCCCAAGGTAGTACGGGTAATGGTGGCAAATTATCCGGTGACTCTTCGGCAAGGACTTGTATAACCCGGACAGTCGAAAGGCCTTTTCGGACGTACGACGGCGAAGACGGGACCGGTTCTGTTATAGGTCTAGCTTTATGCGAGCACATAGCAGCACAGTTGTAGAAGAGCTCCAAGACAGCTGTAAAAGTTAGCGTGGCATCCAAGGTCGCCATATTGTTATTTGTAGCTTATTGAACTTGCCTAATATAGGCGGCTCTATGGTTTCCCCACTATCTCCAATGACTTCTTCAAAGCCAGGGAAGCCCTCTTCCCAACCCGTAGTAGACGGGTCCGCCGTCGGCCTATAGAAATCTGTGATGCGATCCAGCAACGCTGCAATCTGCAGCCAAATACCGAAGGGTGTGTACTTGAGATCCAGGTTCGCCAGTGGACTCTCTAAATGATTGTCACGATCATGCATCAGAAGAGGTCGGGCAAGCATAGTTGCATTCAATTTGTCCAGGCTCCAAAGACACCAAAACAAAGAATGGAAATATTCTGCCCTATCGTCTCCACGAGCTTTGCCGAATTGCATGCCCAGCGTGTGCGCGTGATGAATTGCTTGCGACAGGTGCATGGAAGCTTGCTCGGCGCCATCTGTGCCTTCGACATGCAACGATAGCAGTGCGAGAGCTTGGATGAGAACAATCCGATCAGTCTCAAGATTAGCGTTCAAGGCTGCTACCACGGATTTATAAAGCTTCTGGGCGAAGTCTCTGGGCTCCATTCTGTTATTTCCATAGATGACAAGATGCGGACGAGCTCTGTCATGTCGCGATGCAATGACACAGATTGCTTGCAAAATCATAGGCGAGAGCAGCGTTCCATTCCTCCTTCGCCCAGGTCTCTCAGAGTCAACTATTGGCAGTACTGGATGTATAGAAGAAAAGTAGATCTCCAACAAAGCGTCCAGATGTTTTTTCGGAGGTAAAACGGAAATATCGATGGTGAAAAGGTATCGCTCAAGAGCCCGCTCCTCGTCGGTCTGCAGCCCGCGATGGCGGTTTTGTTTGTTTTCGCTCGATCGATTCATCCAATAGCCACATTCATTTTGGTTCGATCCACATGCTTGCTCAAGTATTGCTTCAGGGTGCAAATTGCCGACAAATCTTGACGGGCTTGCCGAAGGACTTCTTGAGTATCGAGTACGTGTCCGGTTTGCGACATCTGATGGCGTGTTGTTGTCGTCCATAATTCGAGATGGGTTCGAAGTGAGTTCATGCTGTGGTCCTTTGCCGTTGATATTTGCAGGTTTGTCTTGCGTGACTTGTCTCTTCGCACTGGGACCATCCTCATGGCGTGAAAGATTTTCTTCTCCGTCAAACGTGTGTGTACATCTCTTCTAAGTGGCGTTTGTCAGCAGTCAAGTTTGCGCACCTGCAGTGAATGTTTGAGACAAACCCTTCGCTTCTTGCAGCTTTCGCAGGCTCGATAGACTCTTTTCCGTTTGCGGAACAGGTCGTTGTTTGCAGCAAAAGTGATTACGCTTGACATTATACGTTCTCGATATCAAGTTGTAGTAATGGAGAAGATCCAAATAACTCCGTGTCCGTGATTGGTATCTTACATAAGCTGCCCTGCTAAGGTTCCAAGACTTGCTTTCGCCAGCCTGACCACTCAACTTTAAGAACAAACAACCACACAAGTCACTACAAACATCACCGCAACCATGCCTTCAGGACAAGGAGGTGAGAAGTCCTGCGACCTACAGCTTCTAGGCAACCCGCTAATCGCACTCAGCCGGCACCAACCCCATCCACAACAAGAAGCCAAAGAAGAAGGTCAAGGACGACGAGGACGAAGATGACAAGGCATACAAGCTAAAGCAGCAAGCAGGTGCGCTTACCTGTTTCCATGCCATGTATAGCACTAGCTAACCTCCTCGAAGACAAGAAGGCTCGCGAAGAAATGGCCAAGTCCCAAGCCGGCAAGAAGGGTCCTCTGAACACCGGTTCCCAGGGCATCAAGAAGTCGGGAAAGAAATGAAGAGCACGAGGTTGGAAATGTGAAAGCCTGAGCAACCACGGATGGAGGAGGCGCGGGAGCATGGGCACGATATCCACAATGAGCAGGACATATACACCCCATGCATAGAGAAATGAAGGCATGATTACGGCACTCTAGGAATAAATGCTTCGGAAAAATCAACGTGTGTGCTATCACTGTTGTAAATGTGCTGGTGAGCTCAGCTGTCTGGCACAAGGACTTTGGGCCCCATACAATTACTCCTGCGACATCTTGCCCAGCCCTTCGCTTTAGCCTCACACAATTGCTTCGCGGAACATCACCCAGCACTCGTGCGCTGCATAACTCGGTATAAGTGTCGAGCCGCTTTTCTACTGAGAACATGGCTTTCCTTGAGCACACCTGGCAGTTCCGTGTCCGACAAGCAAGCAAAGTCTAGCTCGCAGTTTCCACAGGTTTCTCCGCATTGCTGTTGTGGTATGGTAAACCAGCGCATACCTAATCTCATCTCACATGGGTCAACTTTCATGGACAGTTTCCGCAGTCTGTCAAGTAGGTTTCGATCATACCCAAGGGATCACATCAAGCCAGGAAAAATAATGATTCATGACTCATGATTCAAGTCATGCATTCGTGCACGTGGTCAAGACTCGCTCAATTAATGCTGAAGCCATACATCTTATGGTACAACACTGACCATGATGAAATACCACCATCATTGCCTCTCTTCGTTTGTATGACCATGCCAACACCGCCTATTGCTTACTCGTCTTCTCCTCGGCACTCTTAGCGAGAATGTGCTCCGGGTTGCTCTCCAATCCCTTCAACGTCTCCTTTGGGTCCGACGATTTCTCCGTATCGGCCTTCTGGTCATTGGGCTGAGCTTGTTGACCTTTTTGCGCGTCTGTCTGGGTCTCTGGCTCGGGGGATTGACGGCCTTGGTTTGGTGCGGACATTTTGAGTGAGCTGGGAAGGTTAGGTTGTGTTTGGTGGGGTGATGAGGATGGTGGGGTGGTACTTTGTTGTTTGGTATAGGAGATCTGGGATATGTTGGTTTGCTTGCGGGAGACTGGTGAGAGCGAGAGCGGAAGGTATTGGGGTTTGTAGCTTGAACAGAGTCGAGGAAGTGAAGGTTATTGTTGTTTGTAGCTTGCTTTCAAAGGTTCGGTATCGGGAGAGCTGTTTTATTGTTGACTTGGGAGATGTCCCACTTCCCATCCCACCAAAATATCGGAGCCCAATCATCATGGATACGTCATTTAGACAGGGTAAGGAAGTGACCATCCAGACTTCTCGGGGTGTTTCTCCGGCTCCGTCTCAGTAATCGGCTTGCATAAACAGGCTTCCTACGAGCACGAGTATCACTGATTGTCTCTCTGGGTACGGAGGTACCTCCCATGAGGTATCACGATGGAGAAATCGGGTACATGTCACGTGCGTCGTGAGGCTGAATATCGCAGCCTTGCTGTGCCGCCTTCAACCTTTCCAAGTATTGCAAGCGACGCCTGGCTTCACGGACTGGGGATTGTGATACAGTGCGGTGAAGTCACCCACGGAAATGATAGCTACGACTGAAACGCATCTTCCTCCGACGATAACTGGCGATCCACCAATGCTGGCAGCTTCAAAGGACATATTGCGTCCTATACGTTTCCATTGTGGCTCGTAGCAAGCAGACACCTGAAAGTGCTGCCTTGATTTAATCCTGCTCACACACCTCTCCACTCTTGCCGCAGTGTGCTTGGTACACGTAGTGGTCCTTGGCTCGGGTTAGCATCGGCGTCTGTACGTGTTATTTTGGGCGCAGTCCACATCTCAGGGCTGTCACTGAAGGCGTCTTGGACTGGCGGAGGCGCAACTGATCCACGCCTGCTAGCTGCACCCCATAAACTGGCTGGCCGTGAGCTCCAGCTTCCCCTGAGGTGGAAGTTGCTGGCAGCTCTAGCATTGTCGTCCGATCCATAGACTGGCAGTTTTGCTCCGCCAGTGACCTTGCGATGCAGAAAGTATTTTATGGCCCGCCAGTACCCGAGAGTGCTGAGGACAATCAAGATGATCGGAATCCCGAACCCCAAAGCCAACTTATCATTGATGGTCAAATGGCTGTCTTCTTCCCTGGGAGCATCGAATGAACTGGTTGGAGTTGGGACAATGATTTTCACTGTATTGATGAAAGTGCTGCTCATCTTTTGTGCGAAACCTGCTGATGTTGCACCCGTGACATAGAAAGTAGTAGCAGCGCTCGTCGTTGCTGCTGCTGATCGAGTGCTAGTAACAAGTATCGAAGACTCGGTCGCGAAAAGTGACGACGACGATGATGTTGCTGTTGTTGCTTTGCGACCACCGTATACCGCAAATGCAGGAGAGAAGTCTTCGATGGTGCCTTGAGACAGCCTCAGCAGATAGTCGTCGCCATCTTCCAGCTCAGGATCAGGGACGAAGTCGTGATAGTAGCCATTCACACTACCTGCCATCAAAATCAGTCCTTATACTCACGCCTCCCTTCCATCATCGCTCACTTGACAGTTCCGCGATGTCTTCTGCGTCTCCTGCATGTCCGCGTTGAAGTGTCAGAGTTATCGGCTGCATTGCTCAGTCTCGGTGAAGGACAAATGGCAGCATCGAATATTGCCTACGTATGAATAATTTCCTCCCGTCCAATCTATGTTGTAATGCTTTCCTACTATAACGCCTATGTCCGGCACAACTGTAAAGAATAGAGAAGGTTGAGCCAAAACGGTGCTGATCAGCATGAAAGAAGCTATGAGATTGAGAATCATTGAAAGGGTGTAAGGAGACTGTGAGGAAATGGAATAAGTCTGGGCTAGCAGAAGGGTGATAAAGAACGACAGCAGGTGGCTGAATTTACCGTTGGGCGCAGGGGTGGTCATGGTGTCTTAGCGATTTGGGCGTACTCCTAAGCCGCATGGACGAGTTTTGGGGCCACGCCATTCGAGGTCCGAGGATGGGCCAAGGGACACCTGCTGGCGGGGCTATGAAGTATCTCACCCTCGCCCTCACCCTCACCCTCACTCCAAGATTGGTCTATCCGAACGCTGACAAGTTCCAAGCAGCTGGAGGAATCGGAAACAGCCTGCAGATACTCGTACCTGCAGACATAAGCACAACCTGGCATTATTGCATGAGTGTCCATAGTCCATAGTCCATACGACCTGGGCGCGGAGGTCGTGTCATTCCAACTCATGGCCCCCAAAAGTATGAGGGAAGACCCTAGATATGGTACCTGGACCTGGAGAGTACCGCCGAGGACCCCAAACTAGTACCGGAGGCCGGAGGTACTGTAAGTCTTACCAAGATCTCCTCACCTTTATCTCCCTCACCTCGCCAACGAAATTCTTCATCCCACGACAATCTCATTTCCAGCTTACCTCCTTTTGAGGGCATTTCGCGACAATCATCCAGCTCTCAGCGAATACCCATGTCACGGTAAGATACGCCTCTCACCGTCCGAATCTCACCGACCATCCGCCACCCAGGCGCCCTCTCAGCCGCAATCATAGATGCTGTACAACCATTGCTAGAGAAGGCTGGCATGACTTTGGCACTAGTCGATGCCAAAGATACTCACCATCTCGTCAGGGACGGACATACTGTGTATGCGAAACCCTTCTATCAATAAAGACGCTGTGGCACCTTGGCACGACTTCACAGATCTGAGTCAACTGAAGCTACATATATCGAACGACAGACGCAAGCCATCAGCTGTTCCAGAAGACGCAGCAACAACGACAGATTTCAGTAACGATAGAGGAGCATATGGGCTTCATCTTCGACCGGTATCGACCGTGCGATACCGTCGTAACCAGGTACAAAGAACCACGCAACGTACCCATTTCCTGGCAAATATCCCAGGTTCTGATCTGTTAAACCCGTCAAATATTCGCTCGCGCCAGAAAGTCAATTTCATCAGCAGGCATGACAATTAACCGAGAAAAGTCACGATCTACAAGCAATTCTTCAAGATCCTATTACAATCATTCGGTAGGAGTGTGTGGCAGAAAGGGTGTCTCTCGCTAGGAAACCCAAGACCCAACCTTTCTACATCGATAGAAGTAGGTGTCGAAATCTTTTTTTGAAGTCGAGTTTCTTCGTTCCTGATCGATAACGACACCTTTTTAGCGATCTTTGTCTTGGAAATCGCGAGGGACTTATCGATACCGATCTTCATCTGGAGGACTTTGACTCATAAGAGCCTACCGCTTAGGCCACTCTTTCTATGATGGTATCGATGGCCCAGGCTAGGACTGTCGTGCTGAGGACTGATGGAAATCACTAACATCTGTTATCGTAATTTCAAGCGCTTTGAGGACAATCAGTACGCTCACTCGAAAGATTCAGCTGTATCCGAACTACCAAGAATGAGAACCTACGCGGCAACTTTTCAAAAAAGAAAACGAAGGCTTATCATTCTAGGATTTGTATGGTACATAGGGTAGCTGAAACACCAAGGACATCATACAAGGAGGTCTCTCTTCTCTCTACAACCGCGGAACCTGCTTCGCCTCAGGATTGTTCCCGCCAATCCTCCTCTCCCGCACAGCCCTCATCCTCTCCAAAACCTCCTCATCACTCATCTCCCCCATCAACCCCGCCACATCAACATCAAATTTCTCATGCTTCTTCACTGTAATCCACGTCCCCTTCGTCCTAAATTCTTCAGGTCTCTCAACCATAGTCTTGATATTCGCCCCCCAGCTTTCAAGACACATTTCAGAACCCTTATCTCCCAACAGTTCAAGAATCAAAGAAAAAACATGCGGCATCCCCTCGTATTGTTCCCATACGATCTTGACACCCTGTTGTGCCATCCTCCTCGCCATAACTTTGTTCTCGTCTGCTAGCATTTCCTCGCCTATTGTGATGAAGACGGGTGGACAATTCGTCCAGTCCATCGCCGCAAGAGGTGAGACCAATGGATGACAAAGTGCCGAGCCTTCGCAGAAGAGATCAGTCCTAGGAGGAGATGAAGGCCAGATGGGACAGGGCGGTGGAACGTAGTTTTCCGAATGCTTTACTGTTGGTAGGTAATCGTATTTTGCGTTGGTCTCCAAGCTGGGCATACAGCGTGTTATATCTATCCAAGGAGAGTTGAGTGCCAGTCCTGCCGGTAATGGAATCTCGACTTTTTGACCATGAAATTGAATCGAGGGAGATGGATTAGAACGGTTGATCTGGAGGAGTAATTGCATCAGTCCAGAGGCTAAATGTGCGCCCGCTGAGTCGCCTGCGAAGACGATTTGAGATGCTGGGATTGGCTTGTGTAGAGAACCAGGTGGTGGATGGAGGAGGGAGAGATAGGCGTGAAGACCATCGAGGAGGGCGCCTGGGAAAGGTGTTTGTGGGGCCAGACGATAGCGGACTGAGAGTACGCGTCCGCCTGTCATTCTTGCGAGTCTGGACGTCGGTCCACGGTGATAAGCTGGGTCAAAGAGGTAATAGGCGCCGCCGTGGAAGTATAGAATTGTCACTTTGCTGGTAACATCCTCCATCAGGTGTTCATATTTCTCGGTCTCTGAGATGGGTAGTTCGGGCTCATTCTCTGCTGCGCCCGCTCGATAGCCGGTCCATTCTGCTTCCACTGGCAATAGGTCAGGTTTCGTATAAACCTCGTCAACTGTTTTCATTTCATCGACGCTCTTGATTAAAATTTGTCGCAGGTCATCTTCTGGTGGCGAGGCTAGAGTAACTTTGCTTATCCACATTGGGCCTTTGATTCCCGGATCTCGTATCGACAATTCTTGAGATACGGAAATTGGTTTTGGATCCGAGGTGTCTATGACTGCAGATCGTAGAATTTTGATGGAGAGCTCGGTCTTGAGGTCCCATTTTTGCGAAGTGTCTGATTGCCCGAGGCTATGTAACGCTATTGTCTTGAGGATGAATGGGAGCCTGGGAATCAAGAGTTTCGCCACCGTCTTCGGGTTTGCGTCCATGGTTGATAGAAGAGGCTCTCGGTTGTTCGGTGGTGATGGAAAATCGACTTTCAGCAACGACAATCTGGGAAGTCTGGGGTCTCAACTTGAAAAAGGAGAAGATGTGGTGAGGAGTAGATGAGTTGTTAGGAACGCAGAAGGTGAATGGGGAAAAGGATATAAAAGCAATGATGCTTCGGCCGTGGCGTGTCCGTGGTCCGCAAGTACTTCCAAAAGTAGTCGTTTGATGAGAAGTCAGACGGGGTATCAACGCTCGATAGAATAGGGTGGTGTCAAGGTTGTCAAGGTCCGAGAGAATGTTTTGGAAGTGATTGAAGGAGGAACAGTTTCTGTCTAGCACCTTATCTTATGGTGTGCCGTCACTGCCAACGACTCTGCAGGTCGCGGCTTCTGCCAGGAGGTACGGAGGTTAGGAGGTTAGGAGGTAATACAGAGGTGCGCAGGTACTGGCACGGAGGTAAGGACCGGTACGGAGGTAGCAGTACCGAGGTGGATGCATCCACACGTGACATTTGTCGACGATGGAAGCATTCTCATAGTTCTTTCTTGCAATTGGAACCAGGAACCAGTTGAGGGAACAGATAGCATGACCATTCTTGTTTATTACTGTGTATAATAGTCTCGAAATGTGCAGGGAACATGTCGTGACGGATGCTTTGGGCTGCAGTGGTTCCAACCTCAGGCTCATGATTTCATCAGGCACTGCATCTTCACGTTTCAGCCATCATGGGGCCAGTGGTGTGTGAGCCTCAGGCTACGATATCCTTGGTGCCTGGTCCTGGTCCTGGTCCTGGTCCTGGTCCACGCCCCGGAGTGTAACAGTACTATGAAGCAACGTGACCACGTACTATGACTCCGCAACCCAATCACGGCAGGCCAACGCGTCTCGGGAGATACAGTAGGAGGTAGGAGGTAGGAGGTACTCGTACCTTGGACAAACAAGCACAGCCACAGCCTCCCTAATACCTCCTAGTAGCAGCGTGCAGGGGCACAGGCACAGGGGACGCCGACGCCATATAAAGTCCAGCGGCCTCCCCCTCCTTCTTGACGTCCGCACGCATTGCACTTTCGTTCAGAGCCGCCGAAATCCAAGCCCGAATCTCTCACCAGGTTCTCGCCGAGTCTTCGGGAATCCCGTTCTTACGACGAGAAAGAATCTCCATTCTTCTTTGATGAGAACGAGCGACCCTTAGGCTCCCGGAGCTCCTCCTATGCCAATCGCTGCTGCGTCAAACTAACTTGCTTCGCTCCTTAACCAGCACCATTCGTCGCTCTTTTCGCGCCCTCGCTCTTCGTGCCAACATGTTCAAACGATCCTTTGCCTCAAAAGATCGTGCGGGCAAGATCACCAAACCTGCGAAGAAGTCGTTCCGTGAAGAGGTCAAGCAGAAGATGCTCGAGAAAGCAGACGGTCCGGTCAAGAGTGAGAGGTGCGTGTGTTTCCTCGCGTGACAAACAAGGCGACCAAGACCTAACGCGTTGTGCTTCCAGTGCCTCTCCGACCCTCACTTCAGCCATCATCACTCTGGTGGTGGGACAAGACCAGCGACTGTTCGCGGCCCATCAAGATGTCCTGTCACACTCGCCAATGCTTGCAGCGGCGTGTCAGGACATGTTCTTTGAAGCCAACGCTCGACGCATCAACTTGCCCGATGAAGAACCCGAAGTCTTTTCCTGCGTCCTCGAGTACCTGTACAAGGGAGACTATTATCCGCGCTTGTTGCAGGACAAGCGTCGCAACACCTGGACACTCGAGGGGGCAGTGGAGAGCCCCAAAATTGGCGGTCGCGTTGGCGGCGGGGTCGATGCCACCGTCTATCACTCGGGAGTAGGAGACGTTATACTCCGGGACACAGCCGTGTACTGCGCGGCGGACAAATACGGCCTTGAGGAGCTCAAGCGCCTTGCTCTTCGGAAGCAAGGTCTGCAGAGTGGAATCGAGGTCGGCGTCATCTTGCGTTCAGCTCGGTATGCCTATGAGAATACCCCCGACACCGACTCGCGCCTTCGCGCTCATTACTTGGCCTTGATTATCCGTAGCCGGAAAACCTTCAAGCGCAGCGGAACTATGCAGATGGAAATGGAGATGGGAGGCAAATTGTTCTTTGATCTTTTTGTTGCGCTCTGCAATCATGTCGACGATATCCAGGATACAGTCTCGCAAGTGTCCCATCTCCTTCGTCCTCTCTGAATATTCCCTGCGTCTTTTGCTGTGAGCTCTTGCTAACAATGTTATAGCAAGGCTTCTCCTCGAACCATCTAGACACGTGATTGCACCGTACACGAATGATCAGCAGCATAATCTCGGAGTTTTTGCTTACACAGAATGGAGAAACCTGTTCCTTTGACAAGTCAACTGCAACCAAAATGGACAGCTTCAGCAGAATGGACTCGACGCTATGTTTTGCGATGGATTCACTCAACTCACCTTCAAGTTCCTTTCCAAACACAACTGAGGTCGGCCACCCGAAAGCACAAAAACAACAACAACATCACCACTCTTGTAAATTGCAAACTCTCCACACTACGGGATCTATTGCACGAAGATGTCTTTTGCTCGACCGAATAACGAAAGCACACCCAAAGTCCTTACCCGGCAGGTACTCTCCTCGCGAGCGAGGATGCAGGAGCGTCGGGTAGTGAGAGACAATGGAAACCCCCCACAGAAACACAGATACTGCGTGTCTGGACAAAACAAATCGTTTGCTCTTTACTGATTTTTCTTTGGGAATACTATGATGGAAAGGAACCTTTCTCCGCTGGAAATTTGCACAGGATCTTAGCGATATGCGCTGCTCACAATCGTTTTTCGAATATTTCTTTTGTCCTCGTCGCGAGAAGCTTGCTTGTTTAGCGGAGGGGATGGGTTTGGGAAGGGGTGGAGTGGCGTGTGGTACCGCTTGGAGGAGAAGGCTATAGGTAGACTGAGCTAGGGCAATGAGAGATTCGGCCGCCTCAATTGCTTGTGCTGAATTTTGTTGTGAATAGCGTGTCGTTAGCTGTTCGGGAATACTAACTTAAGATCAAGTCTGCAAGCTACATGGTAGGTTAACCGTTAACCAGGGACGCACCGCATACCTAGAACAGTGACTCAACTGGGTGTTTACATGAAGCTGTCCGTCCTAATAGCTGGGGATTGTAATTCGATGATTCTCCGTGGAATGGCAACCTTTTTTGGATTCGACGCACGGAAGCCATGGGAAGCTGATCGATTTGTTGCTCAACACTTGGTAGGTATCCACCTCCACGCGAAGGACGGGCACCCTATTGATCTTCTCATATCTAGTAGACGCGGCAAACCCGTTCTCCATCAACAAACACCGACTTCCAATTGCAGACCGTACAGCATGTCTTATGGCATCGAACTCGAAGCTCATCAGGCTCAGATTCAAGCCGCCGCAGATCAGAAGCGCGCTGTTGAACTCGCCGAGCAAATACTCCAAACTCAGAACCGCACTCTTCTTCTCGCCGAAAACGAGCAGCTTAAAGCACAGATACTACGTTGGTCGATGTTACAAAATCGCGTCACGGTCAATTCTGACAAACGACAACAGGCAATATTTACTACCTCAATGGACGTACATCTAGCGAGTACGAGATCATCACTGCCAAACTAGAAACTGGCTATGTCCTTGCAATAGCAGAGGTCGGATCTAAGACTTTTCTCTTGCAGTCTGGAACTCCAGGATTGTATAGCGTGGAGAGTGTCAACGTGGGTCTCCATAAACTTCATAAACACTATGCCGAGAATGTGGCCAAAGAGATCGTTGCTGGCAATTGGAATGCTTTTGGTTAAGATAGGGTACAACAATGCGCGAGCGACAGTTACATCGATTGGACCTCTAATTCACGAACAGACAGGCAAAAGTGAGTCAAGCCAAATTCAATACACGGATACCAGCTGAAAATCTCGGCGAGATCTAGTCTCTGGCCTGTACCCTCGGCAGGATCTCAGTTTGGTATAATGAATGTGCCTGTTGCAAGCGGCTAGAAATGAGGAAACCCAGTCACATCAATTATCAGAATCCTGTACAAGGGCGAGGTTCTGATAAAAACTTCCATTCTTGCGTGAAATGTGAGTTGAGATTTTTCTTTTGGCTTCGAATCCCGATTGCGGCTGAAGCAAGTCACAATATTCACAGTGCCCTAAGTGGAAGGACTTGTTGGTCTCAGGCACTTTCTCGCAATGGCTAGACTTCTTGGCCTTGCGGATCCTCGATTCGGTATGTGGGAGCGAGTTATAGGAGCAACTTTGCTGACCTTCTCGGGCCACCATGTCACTCACTTGCGAACCAAAATACCCTTGTTGCTATTCAGGTCTAACGGGGTCCTTGGTGGAGGGGATATGGTAAGTCTGAAGAATCATCCTGTAAACAGCTACGAATGCCAGCATTAAGGAGTGTTGTGTTCGTGTTAGAAGCCGGTGGAAACAAATAGAGTTCTCCAGAGTATTAAGCATGACCAAGGATCTTCAACACCGAGTATCTACCTCCCTAGTAGAGGTCGCCATGTTTGCCCACATCATTTCTGCTGATAGAACATTGCGCTCCGCCCCACATACATTCTCACCAGATACGACCAAAGTCAATCATGTCTGACTTACTGAAATAAGCTCAAGCCCTCATCAACCAGGTCCAGTCTCTCGACGAACCGAAACCCGCTTGCGCCTCTCAAGTCCAAGCCGCCGAAGATCAAAAGCTTGCTCGCGAATTTCAGGCCGGAGCTGCCAGAGACCAAAGACTCACTCGCCTCCTCACTGAGATTGATCCTCTCAAGACTCAGATCATCAGTAAGTCTACTCGCCACAAGATGGGTTTTTTTATACTGCTTCGAGATACACTCTACTATCCCCATAGGTAACGCTAACGCCCGAGCTCATCATTCTGACATCCAAGTACCCTCAGCATGCTCTCCTACCTCAAACCATCAATTGTTGCTGCAGGCGAGAATGTGAGTTGGTCCTTCTGAATCCCTTCTCATCCCCGTGATTCAGCCGATTGAAAAGAATCCATACTCTTGCTTAGGCCATTGACATAGAAGAATCAGAACGAAAATAGACATTCAAAAAAAGATGACATGATAGGGTTTATTATTAGTCTCTAAACTGATGACCAAGAAACCGCGCTGCGTTCTTGACCAAAAGTACCTCTAGAGGAAGATCATTACATGTGACAGACAAGATAGGCAGCCAAGCCAAGCCAAGCCAAGCTGAGCGGTATTCCCACTCCAAGACACCCAGGAATCCAATCAATGCGCCGCCGATAGTCCGTAGACAATGCTGATATTTTCAAACTCCAGACCATGCACCTCCCACCATGACGCCATAAACAATGCAGGAACCGAGTTAATGAGAGACGTGAAACCAATCATCACAAAGATCATGCTAGCCACTATGAAGCAAGCAAGAAAGGTCTATGCCTTAGCCTTTTTGGCTTCACGAGCGTCCCTGGCCTTCCTCTCTTTAGCAGCCATGGAGATCGAGTTCAACAATGAACGAGCATAACTCTGTTTCGCTGACCGAAGAGCAAATGAGTGAGGCAAGGCTGAGGTGCAATCAGTCAACCCAGCAACGCCCTTGGAACCGAGAAGTTCCATCTTAGCCATGGCAACGGAGAAAGAGCGATCCCAAGCCATCTTGTCGACCGCGAAGCGCTTCATCCATGGACCAACTTCGTTTTGCTTGGAGAGGTTGATGTCGGATTGGAATGAGAATGGCGCTGTTCGGAGAAGAGCTAGAGAAGACATCAGTAGATGTTCAAGATAGGTGAGATGAGGGGATATGCGACTTACTCTGCATGTAATACAGGATATCCCAGATACCTGGCGTGCTGTCTTCCGAAGCACCGACCTTGGAAGGATCGGTGTTGAATTGCCTAGCAGCGGTATGAGAACCGATCAAAGCGGCAAGATCTTGGGCTGAGAATCCTTGGCCCTTGAAATGGGAGAGAGCCTCATCACCGCCAACATCGGCCTGTGGAAGTTGACCATCTGGGGCTGGACCGGTGGCATCGGTGCGACCGATGTATGTCCTTGTGCTTGGTCCACCAGGACAACTGATGACTGCATGGGCTACAAGGATGATTAGTCGTGATATCTCGTGGTTGGTAGGGGGCCTTGCTTACATCCAGCAAACATGAGCATGTCTGCAGTGCCGACCTTGTATCTCCTAGCTAAGGCGACCATTTTTTGGATTGTGGCGGTCATGGGGACATTGTCTTTCCTTGCGAGCTCGACTGGGTTGGCGAGAGAGCCATCACAGCCACCTTGTGGGAAACAGTCGTGAAATACAGCTCGGATGGACGCGCGAGCATCATCTGTGCATGTTCCGCCGGCGACAAACATTCCCGTGAGTTCTCGGGAGATTGATGTCCAGACTGCTGGACATCTTCCAGCTTTCCGATCGGCTTCGGCGCTGGCTGAGTCTCCCAAGGCATCGGCATCGGCATCTGCGGTAGTATTTGTTGCTCGCAGTGATAATGAAGGGAACGAAGGGAAGTTAATGGCTTGGACTGAAGTCGCAGCCAGAGCGAGGATGGTTAATGAGCTCGAGAAATGCATGATGAGAGAGAAACTGTTTGTTGGAAAGGCTGGAAATGGTGGGAAAGCGCGAGTTATGATAGATGATGCGTTGATGAAAGAGGGACAGTGCTTGTCGGAGTGAATTGTGAAAGCTGATGATGGTAAGAATGATGAGTGAGAGGTGTGAAGATTATATATCTGCAGTCTGCTATGTCTATTTGGCTTCTATGTGTGCAGACTCGGCCACAGCCTTGCGCCCATGCAGAAACGGCCTCCGAGTTTGGAAACACTGCGCCCTCGAAACATGTCAGACAGTTCCTGGACACTGACTATGTCTGCGGATCATCCGCCGACTGGCCAATTGGTCGGCCTAAAACGCTGAATGACTAGTTTCCTGTCAGATTTCAAGGAGGCCTGTGTTCAAGTCTGTGAGTCTCTGTCGTGACTCGGACATCTGAGGCTGCAAGGAGGAACAACGGTGACGATGAACTGCCTACTACATAGTACAGGCTATGAACTGCCTACTACCAGTACATAGTACAGGTTATGGCTGCATGGATAGTGGTAGCTACACACAATTGCCTGCTAGTAGAGGCTGTGGCAGGCAGACAGGTAGGCAGGCAGGCAGGCAGGCAGGCAGGCAGTATTCAGACTCAGCCCAGCACTGAGTTGGCGCTTCACAGATCTGAGTCTGACCATCTAGAGATCAGACGGGAGGCGGAAGCGTGCGTGGGCGGAAGCCTTGTGGCCTGAGTGGAAGCCTGAGTGGTCCACTTATTCTCACGTGTGGACTAAATATAGATACTTGGATCGAGATCAGCCACAATCAGCCACAGACAGCCTTGCCAGCCATCGGCCGTGTCGCACCATCCGCGAGAAAGAGATACTATGTCCGCTCGGAGATTCCCCTTTCTCTCGCGGATGGTGAATCGTCAAACCCCAGCACTGCATGCTGATCGAGTGGTAGCGCAGTTGAAAACGCCCTGTAGTATTACCTGATCAGAAAACTCATGCCTGCTGCAATCATCACCTGTCAATCTTCCCAGAAACTCATGGTTTCCTTGGCTTTTGGTGTCATGATCTCTCTCGTACGAAAGTCTTCACGTTCCAAACATGTTTGATGCTGTGGCGGGGCAACACGGAGTGTACGACATCTGTTTTCCAAAGTCTTTGGCGGTTGGAGACAACATTCCTGCCGCCCGTGCTGACAACATACATTTCCTATGAGAGCGAAGGTGGCAAAGGCAGCCTGCGGACGAGCTCAGCGCCCTCCTGTTTCGTGGTCAGAAGTTTCGCCATCTATCAGATCCAGCTCCTTTGATAACGTCGGATGCACGATGAAAAGAACCTCAGAGATGTCATATTCTTCTACCAAAGAACAAACGGCCGCGAGGTAAAGCGGATGTGCACACCTCCAAGGGTCGTCACATTGGTGGGATTGAGTTGGCTAGGCTGCCAGTTGTATCCTTCAGCAAGCGCACTTTCAACACTGGCCAACTCCCTTTCTACTAGCGGTCGGATTGAGAGTGTGTCACGTACATACATCGTAAGGTATTCTAAGCGATTTCCAGGATCAGCCAGACGTCTATAACCTCTGCAAACGAGGTCCGAATATTCGTCGGAATATTATTCAGCCACGAACAAGCTCGCCGTCGAACCGATGGGATAAACAGGTATTGGTCTGCAACGACTCCTAATCGCTTTAGAACCAATACACGAATCCTCTCACCACTAGCAGGGAAGAATTGAGCTTGATGGTGAGTAATGCGCATCAGGGTCAGCATCGATGCTACATTCTCATCGTCTTCTAGCTTGTGGACGAAAGGGCCACTGGCTGGATTGCTATCACATTGACCAATACCAAAGACATTTGCGGGTACGAAGATACATAC
This sequence comes from Venturia pyrina ICMP 11032, assembly GCA_000738655.1. Classification (NCBI taxonomy): domain Eukaryota; kingdom Fungi; phylum Ascomycota; class Dothideomycetes; order Venturiales; family Venturiaceae; genus Venturia; species Venturia pyrina. The sequence continues at coordinate 529 of JEMP01000056.1, read as the reverse complement.
TGAACGGTCGATGTAACCGTCGTTGCAAAATCCGAATTCTCAAGTATAGCCTTAGTAGTACATTTCAGCAGCCCAAATCGCGGGCAGATTGCAGTGTGCGGGTAGACATTAAGGCCGTATATTCGTCCAAATCTAGTATAGATTAGTACTATAATAAAGACGTTATTATTATTTTACTATCCTTAGCCGTTTCGCATCCTTCGGTTGCTATACTATATAGTATAATATATAGGGGTTTTAAGGATCTCGGATAACGTATATTCTATATATTCTATAGCGCGATATATACCCGTATTAGGGTAGTTACTACCCTAGTACGGGTATATATCGATAGGCGTCACGTAAGAGGTATTAATATAGGTTAGGGTAAAGAAGTATATACTAAAAGAAGTACTTACTACTATCGCTACTATATAAATAGATATCGCCGGTTTACTAAATAATAACGAGACGCCCGAGGCGCCTGTTGGTATGCTTACCAAGATACCTAAAGGCTGGTAGGTAGGTATTGACGTCAATAGTAAGGAAA
>JEMP01000055.1:2417-204793 GCA_000738655.1 Venturia pyrina ICMP 11032 | reverse complement strand
GTCTAGGAGGTAATATAGGGATATAAGCGCTAATACCTAATATCGTACGATTAGTTAGTTAATCTTTAGCCCGGTTAGGTATAAGATCCTTTACTAGCTCTAGAATAAATCTAGATCCTAATCTTAATCGCCGTACGATATAAGAAGGGCTTTCTATTTTTATTATTATACGTCTAGTCCTTCTACTTTAAAAGAGATATACGTAGTCGGCCTTAATCTATAGCTACCTAGTAACTACTAATTAGTATTAGTAGGTCTTAGACCTAGGTCGTAATATCGTTATAAGGAAAATGTATACGTGTAGAATAGTATCTCTGTATTATCTTATATATATATTCTATCTACTTATTGTGCGAACACTTCTAGAAGTTAGAGACTGTAGATCCCTGCTCTGCCAAGCTATCCGCAGGAATCCACATAACCATCACGGCCATGGAAACGTACTCTGAAATACTCCCTCGTGATCACAGCCAATTCCTGGTGAGAGACAAGACTTGCAGAGATATGTGCTTTGTCTACTGTGGTATGATGGCGACTAGTTGTTAGCGCTTGATCAATGCTTACCCTTATTATATCCGTTCTTAATTCTACCTATCTGCCCTCAATATATCCGTTCTACCCGGGAATTTTCGAGGGTAGTACCAATCTAGTACGCGTATTTATTAGAACTTTGATCTGTCAGAACTTTGATCTGCTCAGGGGATTTTATAGTCCGACGCTAACAACCTTTTGGCTTCAGACCATAGTAAGCTGCGGCGATAAAGTTATATATACATAGAAGAAAGGTGGCGTGGCAGGATTCGGAGGGAACGCAAAGTAAACTGTACCAATGGCAGCATACTTTCCAGCGTCCGTGACCCTGTATCAGATCTTATACTCGTACTGTGGAAGTGGTCAAGAAAACCCTTGTTGGTTTGATAAGCAAGTATCTGGAGATCCCGAGCGCCTTCCATCTCTTCTACCACAAATAGCCTTTGGAACTTACATCAGCTCTCAAAGGTTCGAATCGTCAACGTTTAACCCTCAGCTTTTGCACTGCCAGCTCAAGCGAACAGCAAACCCCAGCTCATGCCGTGCTCTCTAGAAGGTAAGTCAGCCAAGTTTCTCGAAGTCAAATTTCCCGGCTGCAAGCAGTACGACAACTGTCTCCGAAACGCTGCCGAAGAGAAAGTAGACAAGGAAGCAGCCAAGCTCGAGGGATGCGTTGAATATAAGGCTCGACGCGAAGCGTATCACCGAGCACAAGCCCATCACGAATACAGCTCTCCAAATTACATCTACGAGAAGCCTAAGAGATACGACGCCTGCCTGCGACAAGCCTCCAAAGAAAGACAGCCATGGAATCTGCCAAGGAGGCTCCCAAACCTAAGAAGATTGCCGACCACAAGGCCCAGCGCGAAGATAGACGCCAGACCGACTACTACAAATGCACAGTGGTCTATGGCCTCTAGATGTCGCCAAAAGCAGTAGTCTTAGTTTCTCTCTAGGAGGAGATGGAGGAGAGGGAATGGGATCTTGAAACCGAGTTGTCCATAAAAGGCCAAGGACGACGTGCCTCTTGATGCCTGATGTAAGTAGATAAGTACATAGCCACCAGCTCATCGCAGCAGCGTGACTGTGGAGCTAGCTATTGAGTGTCCCAATCCCAATAAATCAACCTCAATAGCTGGCATCACTGAGGCGGCCGACTGTTTAAGGGGACAGAAACAACTTAAGGGTGTGTATATAAAAGAGGTAGGGAGAAAGAAAGAAAGTGAGAGAGAGAGAGAGAGAGAAAGAGAGAGATACTCAAGGTTTAAAGAATATAGACATGACTTCAATGAAATCTCGCGCTGACAACGTTCGTGTGAGACTTTGGGACCATGACGTGGAGTAAAAATTGCTCGCAACGTACAAGTCCTGAACACGATCTGATGAACGTTCAGCATCGACTTCATACCCCAACGATGCCAATTTCACGCATAATCGCCAGCATCACTGCGTCAATAACCAGAGACCGAAAGGATTAAAACGAGCAAAGAAAAAGACCTTTGATAATCGCACACAGACTACAGTCATTCTCAGCGTCTACGTCAATCAACCAAAATATATTTTCTCCTTTCCTGGGTATATCGTTCCATCATCCTTCATCGCTTTTCTTGGTTGTGTAATCTATCATGCTTCATGCTCGAATCGCAGACTCCTGCGCCTTGCCAAATAACAGAAGGAACCGAAAAATTCACAGAAACTCAAAGTGTCCAACAGCAGACAATGATTATCCGTCACGGAGTTTAGTGCCAAAGAAAGCACCAGAATGTTCTCGCCCAACTTCTCCAAGTCAAACCGTCCTTTGGATCAGACTCGTGCCACCCGTCGTGATAACAAGGATCAGAAGACTGGAGCTCTTGAAGTCAAAGGCACGCCAAATGTTGAAGTTTCTACCCCGTCTATCGCGTTCAGATTCAAACCTCTATTCACCACCCAAGTCCGTTAGGAGCACCGAAGCCTTCGAAATTGCCTCCCAGGTCGTTTAGATACCAGCCCATGGGATCGAAGAAATCGTAGCTAGTGGCGCCATTGTATTGCATATCAGACTGTGCAAGCGTCAGTCCACCAAAGCCGCCAAAACTCGCCATGCCTTGAGATTCAACATGTTGCGATTCGTCTGGCAAGCCAACAGATGGCCGTCTTCCATTCGAAAAGGATGAGCTACGGTGGGTCGTCGCTATCGGAGAAGTCGGATTGAGGACCTGGTCCTTGAGCTTGCCACGATCACCGTGCATCTCCTCTTTCCAGCGCCAGATGCTATCGAAGACATGGGACATGCTCATGCGGTATCGGCGCTTGAGCGTGAGACTGGAATCGACATGACCGGCAGCCACGCTTTCTGAGATAACTACACCACCCTCAGTGCGCGCTGCATCCCACGCGTTCCATATCTGTGCTAGCACTTCGCCCAGTCGCTGGGGAAGATCATTGTCGCGAGCACTCATTGTACGAATACAATCGATGGCATGCCAGAAGAGCTGGACACCCTCATCTCTGTCGGTGTACGCAGAGAATCCAAAAAAGGAGTTCATCAGCTTCAAGAGCGCTGCGGCAGCTGCAACACACATTTGATAGATGTAGTATGGTGCGTATTTTATATTACTTTCGTAGCCACAAGCTGCAGTGACAAAGCCGCGCACACTCTGATCGAGCTCTCGGAGAGCAGGCTGGTAGTCTGCCGAGCCGTGGTCTTTGAAAAATACTTGAAGGTGGAGATGCATTTGTGCAGAATGAAAGTGGATAGAATCGAGTGCTGAATGATTAGCGCTGCCATTTACCCAGGAAATATTGTTCACTTACGATTGGAAAAATCGATCTTCGCTTGTAGCCTGCTCATTTCCATTTTGCACTCGTTCAGAGCAGTCGGCGTCTTCTCACTGCGCGGGCAGTAGATTTCACGGGTGATTTTGTCAATCACCTGCTCAATCTCCAGCCTTGTATCGAGGGAAGTCAAGATCTGGGAAAACTCGTCGCCTCGCTTCTTCAAAGTGGCATCATATATCGTCTCGGGAGGCTGCCCATAGCCAGTAGAGACATTTTGAGCGACCAGATTGCATATCGCCCATGTCTTCAGTCTATCGGTGATTTGCTCTGAACGTAAATTGACTGGAATGTTGTTGAAGTCGGACGGATTCGAGGGTCGATGTATCCCAAGGTGCATCGCGAATTTCATCATGACGCCGGACAAGGTGAAGGTCATATCTTCGGTTGTACTACTAATTGGAATTGGCCAGGTACACAGTAAGCACAAGCCTTTGACAATGTGGTGCCCTGCTTTGGTGGGAGGTCGAGTGATTGTCGCGTTGACTATATCGATATAAGGCTTCAGTAGCGTAGAGAACATAGAGCCTCCCGTGTAGCGCCTGCAAGCTATCATGATGACAGTCCAGAAGAGAAAGGGTGATCGATCGAAGACGTGTTCCGGAGTGTCCTTTGAGTCTAGAATCGGTAACCATGCATGGTAATGGTCAAAATACTCTTTCCACATTTCACCGATCACATCCATGGGAATAGTAATGTCCCCAAGCCGTCCAAGTAGATGTGGCACAGGCGTAGGCGTAATTCGGCCCATAGGTCCTGGGGTGGCTCTGTTGCCATCACTACCCGCCGACTGCTTGAGGTTGAGCAGCAACGCCGCGTCGTGGGAGCCGTCATCATGCCTGGGAGGTGTGTCCGTGGTGAATTCGGCCATCTGATTGCCCGGATGTAGCATTCGTATCTCGAACTGTCTCCATTGCTCCTCTCGCTGTTGGAGTCGGCGCAACTCGTTGCCCAAATCTTCCACTTGACGTGCCAGCTCTTCATTGCTTCGTTCTAGTTCGGCCTGCTGTGATCTCTTGCCCACGCGCTTAAAGTCTGCCGTGATCTCGCATTTGAACTTATGTTTGGTGCAGCGGTCGCAGCTCTGCCACGGATCCTCGACGACGTTGCATTTCAACTGCGCGTGGAAAGTCAGTATAGTTCAGAAATCAAACACGAATTGCGAGCGCATAGCGATGCAAGCACCCATGGCGCGAGCGGGTGGAGGCCTGGGCTATACACGACTTGGATGGCGGGGTGAATGGCTGTAGCTAACCTTCTGCTGTCTGCACTGGTTGCAGGCTCGTTTGGTGCCATTTTGACGCGACTTTCGGTTGGAACCATTGCGTGTCAAACCATTGGCGCTTCCGTCGTGGTCGTCGTGTCCCTCGTAAACGAGTGCCTGTGCCTGCTCACCAAAGGAACCGAGCTTCCGCTTCTTGGTCGACTGTCTGGGAATGCTGGGAGGAGTGGTAGATTGGTGGTCCAGCTGCCGTCCGGGAGTCTGCAGGGCATATCCGTAAGGGGGCAGATTTGGGTCCGGAGATTGGAAGACGTTTGTCGCGTCGTTCATGATTTTATCGCTGGATGGTAGATGTCTCCTACCGACGGGAGCATCGAATAGCGAGGTCGGCCTCAAACTTGGTCTCGGAACCTTTTGAAGAGAGGGGCAGGTGGGCAGGTCTTCCTCTACACGCTAGTAGCCATTTTGACTGGTCATTTGACCTCGACTACTCGGTACCCTGGCTGGAAGATCGACCAGTATCGTTTACTGTGTGCATCGGTATTTCCTACCATATCGTGCGAACAGTGGCATCGTGCGAACAATGGTATAGACAAGAGTTGACCGTTGTGATCTCTTCGTCCTCGGCATGTCTGGCTATACGACCCGGACTCGACTCGACTAGGTATATTACTACCGTATATCTGATAAAGTAGTATCATCGAGATACGGATAGTAGTATAAGAGTTGACCGTTATGATCTCTTCATCCTCGGCATGTCTGGTTATACGACCCGGACTCGACTCGACTCCACAGACGCACAGAGAGGATAATATTATGGCTCGGTATAACACTATCAAATCCAGCAATATTGGCTGCATTACTATATACCGTGTCTTTGCTACTAGCATCATCGAGACACGCCTAGCAATTTGATACTAGCATCATCGAGACACGGCTAGCAATCTTGACATCTCGCCTTCAGCACAATTCTTTTTTGCAATGCACAAAGTATTCTGATTTTTGAAACTTTCGTAGCTCTTGGGTATCAAAGGTAGCAAAGCTATTTCCCTGCGCGCGAACACATCCCATACCCTGAACGCCATACATGCTGGTTGATCATACCCATCATCAAAACAAAAAACCATTGCCTGTCCTCCCATAAATCTATCTGTTGGACTTGCCCGGTCCTCCCTTTGTCTTCTTAAACACTCGCTTCCTGAAAGTAAGCTCGTTCCGGATTCTGCGATGTGCTTTCTGGACGCGGATCGCTTTCTTGGGTGCTCTTCGAGACGATGAGGATCGTGTGTTGTGTTTTGCTGTTGCGCCGTCGACATCCATTTCTGCAAAGAACAAGCGAGTTAGCCAAAAAGTCACAACCATGCTACAAAAAGCACGAAAATGACTCTTTGTCAAGGTCCAAAAGCAGTTCCCCTCCTCTTCCAAATCCCTCAATATCAATATCCGTGCAGAGGCCGAGGAGATGGTAAAACATATCGTCGCCAGCTGCTTCCAAGTCTCTATGCTTCTCTTCACCACTGTCTGAACCTCCTTCGCTATCGCTGAGAGATACAGGAACGGGGCAGGAGAGGCGGAAAGACAAACCTTCTGTTGTTGCTGGGGCGTCCTGGTCCTTGTTCGAGGCTTCTGCAGAAATGTTAGTCTGAGCAAACATCTTGGGGGAAATTTGAGCAGCAGCCGCAGAGAACTTACCCTTTTCTGCATCGACGTCCATTTCAGTCTTTGCGGGTTTCGGTTGCGAGGCGAGGTCGAGGAGTCTTTGCGACAGGCGTTCGGTTCTTGCTTCGTCGACTGGGGCGTAGACTCTTGAGCGAATCTTGACGCGGTTGTTCTTTTTGCTGGTAGCTCGGAGTCCCTTCGCCATGGTATCAGCTATTTGAGGAGTGATATAATGTGTGGCTTGTTGTCGAGGTTGTTGTTGAGGTTGTTTGTAGACAGAAGAGAAAGTGTTGGTAGAGAATTCTCAGGCTATATAATGCGAGTCATGTGGCGATCTCTTTCAACGCTGGGGGACGACGACGACGCCTTCTTGCTCATACCTAACAGCGGTACGCTCGCAATCGCTGGCAACCACTCGTCGTGCCAAATCCTCTGCACACTGGCATAGCAAGAGAAGTGTCACCAAATTCTCCTATCCCTCGGCGCTTTCTTCTCGAGTGAAATCGAAGTGTGAAGATTATCACAGCCGTCCAGTCCAGTTCGCCGTCAACACTGGTACATCCCAATTCTCACCCACCCGCAGCGAACTCTAGATTTGTCATGTCTCGAGGAGCCCAGTGGAACCGAAAGCAGGTCAACTCACACTTTCCCTCAGATCTCGCCTCAAATCGCGACCCCACGGCGCCTATTGCCCTGTCGTAGGATCCGGGTAGTTCAGTACTACAACTCCAAGGTCGACCTCCCCACCGCGCCCTTAATTCCACCCAACAATGGCATCGGCCTCCGGCTCTTTGCAATCGCAAGGACAAGCAATCGAGGCACGCATCAAGACTCTGGTAAACAACGAGCTAAGAGAAATCTGTAGAGGCGAGGGATTGCTGGTTTCCGGCATCAAAAGTCAACTTCAAAAGCGGATCATAGATTGTGTGCTCCCACTCTCTGTTTAATCCCACGGTAACCCACTCGCTAACTGTTACCTCCCACTCCAGATTTGAATTCACTCCTCCAACAAGGCGATCAACAAGCACTTTTTGAGCTTCGACATCGCGTTTACAACGGAGGAAAACCAGCACTCCCAGGCGGCACTACTTCCTTCGCCTCACCTTCCAGAGTCGGCGCCGCCGCCGCCACCCCACCCTACCCACCTGCACCTGGCAGCATGCCGCCAAAATATGGAGAAAAGGCCTTCGGGGGCCAGCATCAGGGCCTGACTGGTAGTCGCCCACTGTTCATGAGTGAGCACTACGCTGATACGAACGCTTCTCCAGCGGATCTCTGTGTACTGACGACACATAGCTCCCCTCAACTTCAAGAGAAGCCCCTTCTACACCATCCGTGAGGCCTTGACAAGGACTTTAGACATGCCGGGTATGTTTTTGCAATATGCGTAAACATGGCACCCACTGACCAGTCTGTTCACAGTCTATAGCTCCCATCGAAATACCATGGTGCTTCCTCTGAAGCTACCAGGACCATATGTGAACCATCTCAGGACCGATAGCTCACTTCGTATCCTACTATACTGCGCCGCTGGGGATGTTCCCAAAGGCACCGAAGTGGACATCACATTTCCCACGCAGCTGGAGATCAAAGTAGGCGGCGAAGAGGTGAAGGCGAACTTCAAAGGACTGAAAAATAAGCCTGGGTCAACCAGACCTGCAGACATCACAGGCTTTATCAAGCGCGAGCCAGACTTCCCAAATCAGATCCACGTCACTTACGCACTGACACATAAGGTAGCTATATTCAATTTTTTACATCTTTCACTAACACCCCTGCTCATCAGGCTCATGAAAAACAGATCTTTAATCTAGTCGCGCTGCTAGTGCAGAAACATTCAGTGGAAGAACTCGTCAAGCGCATCGAAGATCGCGGTGTAATAAGCAAGGCTCGCGTGATATCTGATAGTTAGTGTACCTACACCTACCCCCATATTTCAATCGCTGATGGATTTCATAGTGGTCATGAAGAACAGTGATGAGGACATTGTCGCGACATCAAGTATCATGTCTCTCAAAGATCCTGTCTCGTACACCAGAATCGCCATTCCGATCCGTTCAACCGCATGCACTCATAACCAGTGCTTTGACGCATCCTCGTTTCTACAACTTCAAGAGCAGGCTCCTCTCTGGAAATGTCCAGTCTGCGACAAGGCACTGCAATTCGAGCACCTCGCAGTAGACCAGTAAGGCAGCCCATGATACGGGCCCAATTCATTGACTGACGTTACACAGATATGTCCAGGAGATCCTCGCGAACACCTCAAGCTCGGTTGACCAGGTCAATATCGAGCCGGACGCAGCTTGGTCACCTGTCGGCGCAAACACTTCCCGATCGAATGGACGCTCCAATGGTACCGCGAACGGTCACCACGACGACGACGATGATGACGACGACTCAGACGAGGACTTAGTTGAGATCACCAAGCCGAAAAAACCTGTGATGAAGGTCGAAGCATCGAACGTGCCATTCTCTTTTTCAAAGTTGACGCCACCCAATCAATCTTCGATGACACCGCCAGTCCTGCCCGCTGCATCGGCTGCATCGTCCGGACCACGGCCTGGCCAAAAGCGCAAATCGGAAGTCATTGACCTGACACTAAGTGATGATGATGAGCCACCGGCCAAAAAACCACATTACAGCACCCCAACCAGCCTACCAGATTATGGGCAACAAAAGAACGGGTATCCTTCGTACCCTCGGTCAAATCATTATGCGCTTAATACTAACGGAAATGTGTCCCACCAGGTTCAGACACATACCCACCCGGCAATGAGAGGAACCTCACGTTTTATTAGCAGTGTTGTCAACCCTACCAATGCAGCCCCTTATTCTTCACCAGCTCGCTCACCGGCAGGCTCCAACAGGGAGCCCATCAATCTCATATCCTCGCCACCACATCGGCCATCACCGCCACGGCTAGACTACTCAAATAACATGTCAATACCTACGAACTCAACAACACGGCCCTCTTCATACCCAGGCCTGCCACGACCGCCAGACTTTCCAAGGCGACACATTGAACAACCGATTCGAATATCTGAGCAACGTAATGCCCTCCTCAATTTGGCTTCTGGAAGGGACCCTCATGATTACTCTCCGAGCTGACGGGCTGCGATGGATGCGGGAGGAATAAAGCGAGGCATTTAATTGCAAGTCTGGCTGACTTGCTTCTTTTCATGCGGAATTTTGGGATCTTTATCATTACGAGCGCGGCGTACGCATGGGACCGCGAACTGGGACGAGGGCATCTATGATTTTCAAAAAACGGATATCTTATGGGCATTAATGGCGTTGCACTTGGAAGAAGAATGATGGAGGCACCGGGGGGAATGATGCTGAGCGCGATGAGGGATAGCGGTTTGAAAATCTGTCAGAGATTGCGCGTCTATCTAGTAGTTCCCTCTCTCGGTGGAGACATCAATTTTTTCGGAACCTGTCTCTTTTCGTGTCAATCGTGTACGCACTGCTGTTTGACGTGATTCGGTTGAGTGCACCTCTTTTCAGATCGATTGCGGGGAGTTGGTGGCAGGAACGCACTCTTTTTCTAGACCGGGACGCGTCCTCCATGTAGTCTGTCTTATCGGAGGGGAGCTACATATAACGAAGGTCTGTTCTCTCAATCGTCTTGTCGTTTGGCCTTTTTCCCTTTCCCGCATGAGGATGCGGTTCAAGTCTTCATATCTATCTACCTATCTACTATAACCGAGACTTGAACTCGTTGGTTATTCGCTTGGGAATATGTTTGGGTCTGATTTGGGTGGTTATTAAGGTTCTTTATCTTGTTCTTGTTGATCTTTTTTGGGGGTGTTTTTTGGGAGGGGGGGTAAACGATGCTGGTGTGGTGGTGGTGGTGGTGGGGAGGGGAATTGTTGGGTAGTATGCTGGTATGTCTGTTAGGTAGGTAGATAGTCAGGTAGTTAGGTGTGGGGGTTCTTTTCTTACTCAAAGTGGTCATGTATCTTAGATTTTGGGGTATTTTTGATTGGGGGAGGATTTGTACCTGATTCACTGGGGTGCCTGAGGCAAAGGGAGTAGAGGTCTAGAAACGGTCCTGAGTTACGGCTTCAGTGATGACAACTGGTTAGAGATATTATAGAAAGGCATTGATGCTTGGAGAGTTCTGTCGAAAGGCAAGGTTTTGTACGATTCAGTTAGTGATTTGGTGGGTTGGTTTGATATTGGACAGACCTCCGACTTAGACTAGAGAATGGGGGTATCAAACTGCCCTCGTATACACAGCTGGAACGCCGTCGTCCACAACCAGGAAATGGGCGTTCCTAGATGTCACCCATAAGCGCCTACTCACAATTCCTCGGCAGCGGCATCTTCAGCCCTTGCCTGTTTCTTCGACTCGGTCAAATCTAGACTCTCATGTCTAGGTAATCTGACCTCTGCCTTCTCGATGAAAGCGACACATGCTTTCTTCCTCGCCATGTCATTGATCCAGGCACTATCTGGTTCCACCTTCTGATTTCCTAGTGTGAGAGTGTCCGCTAGATACATCCAACACAACGCGTTTCCGACCGTTCCGACTTCTGGAGAGACATGACTGGATGCATAAGAACTCATAGAGTCGTAGAGATCGGAATTAGAGAGTAGTGCGTGGATAAAGACAGCTACGGTTTTGTAGTCGCCCGGCTCGACGATGAAGCCGGATTTGGTGTGGACGACTTGGAGGGGAATGCCACCTGCATTGGTAACAATGACGGGAATGCCCTTGTGCAATGCCTCAGAAACTTTGACCTCGAATCCTTCACGTGTTGAGAGCTGAAGTGCGATCTTTGCGTTTGAGAGCAGGACATTCAGAAGTTGGTCCGTTGGTCCCAAACGGAGGAGGACGATATCGTCTTTCAGATCTGAATATTTTCCGGTGATTTGATTGAGAATTTGGTTGTAGACGAGGGTAGCATCAGGGTCGTCAATGGCGCCATGGCCGGCTATGACTAGTTGTGGGATTGATTTATGGGGCGTGTCTTTCGCAAGGTAGGTGTGGCGGTACTCGGCGTATGCGGCGAGTACATCTGGAATTCCCTTCGAGGGGTCGAAACGGGCGATTTGAACGATGTACTCGCGTTCTGGGTAGCCTAGACATGTCATTCCTTGACGGAAGCATTCTGTATAGAGGTCATGGATGTAATATTGTTGATCAGCGAGTTGTTTGATTGGTTTGTTGAGCCCATCAAGCCAATCCGTTGTCGCAGGCATGTATCCTACTTTCTTGAAGTCTATAGATGAGGGGACGAAGGAGCGAACGGGGTGAGAGATAAAGACGTCTGCTTCCTTGATCTTGGAGTAGATCCAATCCCAGACCTCCGAGGCAGGAGTTCCTGGTGTGTTCGTGAGATCGCTGCGGATTTGGATGTGAGATCGGTAGATCACTGGGCGGGTAGGATCTTGTTGTTTTGCGATGGAGACAAGGCTGGGCATCTGCGGATCATCTATGATGATTATATCCGCGCCTCCTTCTGAGCGAGCGCTCAGAGGACCGCCTTCGGATAGCCAGAACTGTTTTCCATTTTGGAGAGCCCAATCGTCAAGAAGTTGTTGCGAGGCCCGGGTCAGACGTTCTTTTGGACCTGCGACGCCTTGCAAGATGTTGTGGTTGGTCTTGGTTATCCTGAAGATTTCGGGCTTTGGCTTTGGCACGTACCTATAATAAAGTGGTTTAGCATATTGGTTCGATGCGAAGAATTGGAGCACCCACCATTTGCAATCAATCTCCAAAGCCCTGAAGAACCGAATCAGTGCATGCCGCATTAGTGCCACTCCTCCGCCTTGAGGTGTGGAATTGAAAAAGGCAATCTTCGTCCCTCTTCTCTTCAAAGATGCTGCGAACCCCATGGACGAAGTCCAGATTGGCTCATCCACAGAACTCTTGTAGTCTTGAAGTGATACCATGTTGATATGTCCACTTGCATCAACCTCCACTTGATTCCGATGGCCGACCATAAGCCTTGGCTGTCCACTGGGACCAAAGAACCTGCATTTTATAAGTTTGGCTAAAGGCTTCGTAGCTCCGTAGGACAGACTGGTACTCACATGAGGCACTTTCTCGCCATTGAGTCAGCCTCTTCGTCCACCGTGACACCAATGTCAACTTCCCTGGCCAGTGGTGCGGCTGGTGGCTCAAGTCCTCTATCAAATATGAAAGGCAGAATGTCCAGCTCGGTCCAGAGTCGGCTGGGTAGCTTTGGGCTCAAATCAACAACACGTTTCGTAATTCCAGCGCCTTGAATCTTGCATTGGTGACCCTGCTCATATTTTTGAATGGAGCTCAACAGTTGATCAGATAGGGCGTTAGACAATTCCTCCGGGGTTATTTGATCGTCTTCGCTCGGATTGACGAACGGCTGCTCCAAGGAATCGATTGAGTAGGTGCCGTCATTGAAACTAAGGTAGCTCAAATACCCGCCATTGTCTGTCTTCGTGGTAGCAATGCCAACATATAATGTCTGGCAATCTTGTCAGCAGATTCAAAGGAGTACGAGAATCTAGCGGAGGGGACTCACTGAGCGAGTGAGATTGTAACCAGGAAGACGGTTCTTCGTAAATGGCAGTTCGGGGTCTTGAGTCTTTGGGCGTTTTTGGACAGGCACGTCAGGAGACCAGGTTGGGTGATGATTAATCCGTTGAATCGGGTCTGGATTGGAAGCCATGATTCTCCGAGTCGCAAGTCAGTCAGTCCTTGATGTTTTTGTTCTAGGTTGGAAGTGGGGGCTGTAGTAGCTGTGTGTGATTGTAAGCGATTCAAGAATACTCTCCGCAATAATAATGGGGCGCGACTGTTTACCTTTCCGGTGTTACAACACTGCTGAGGAATAACCGGCCCTACTGAAGAGATGGGCAGGTAAGGTAGATGGAACAAAGAATGCAGAGATTAAGCACGTCCACAGCGTGGCCTACCTTTATTGCTCTCCAGCCAAAGCTTGTCAATACTGACAAAAGACACTATATTTGCGGAAGTGGGTTGTCGTTTTCATTTTTGAAGTGATGATGTTGCTCGAATAGATACTGCTAGGATTTGCTGCAGGTAATTTATGCCATCACGACCGTGATAATGGCAGCAGGGTGGCGTGATGACTGCTTCTGTCGTGACGGGCTCCTGTCAGATGCACTGGCAGATATCTGGCCGTAACAGAGGCTTACAATGGCCATGCAAGGCAGAAAGGTATGAATATATCTGCTTGACTCTGCTTTGTATTCTGCAGCCAGATATATCCCCCATACATGACTCGCCATTTGAGATTGCCATGTGCAGGGGGGTGTGATGGAAGAGGCCCTTTTGCTTCCAAACCTTGACCGGAACAGACAGCAAAAGAGTTTGGTTAACTGTTACATGGGCTATGGGCTATGGGGGGCTGGAACGCCAACGTCGTGGACCATTTTGATCTCTCAATGTGCGCAGGTGTCCGTCTCGGCAGTTCAGTGGCTGCTTGTTTCAGGAATGGTAATGATACACAGCTTCGGGTTATGATACACAGCTTCTGGCCATGTTCCTCGGCAGGCTGCATGGTGATACGAGAAGTTGAGGAATCGCCGCATGGTCTAGCTTGGTAGCACACTCCCTTTGTGCGTGCTACCAGGAGACCAGAACAAGACATGGGCATGAAGGAGGGATGGAAGATGAGGTTGTGCTGTGCGGAGGGTACAAGTGGTGATCAAGGCAAGATGAAGTCAGTAGTGTAGGTTGGTGTAGCTTAGATAATCTTACCTAGTCTGTGGAGTGTGGTGTACTGAGGACTGCTACTGTGGACTGTGGACTGCTGCTGTGGACTGAGGACTGCTACTGTGTACTGAGGACTGCTACTGGGTACTGAGGACTGCTGCTGTGTACTGAGGACTGCTGCTGTGGACCGAGGACTGCTGCTGTGGACTGAGTATGACAGATCTGGCATTATTGAAGAACTTGAATTCGAATTCGAAGGTGCACAAGGTTCAGCCACCGAGACCCACATCTCTCCCGGCGCTAAGCTAGTAGCGCAGAGTCGAACATTCAGGTTGGGACACGCGCTTCCGCACCTCCACCCAGACAGAGGCGACTCACGCTGCTTTCCTTCTTCTTCCCACACCATCCCACTGCAAACTACCACATCAGACGCATCAACCCATCCATACTGCCTGCTAAACACTATCGCATCCGAGCAGACGCGCTCGACGCATCGCTACACTTCCGCCCGTTCATTGCGACCACCGCATCCCCAGCCCTGTGTTCCGACACCATTGCGGACAACAACTGCCTCGATACTACTCAGATCTAGCTTTTGCTTCCATTGTCATCTCTGTCCACGCCCATTGTAACCGGCAATTACCTGGTATCCGAGGAATCGTCTCATATTTCAACTAGATCCGCCAGATCAGCCGAGGGGAAAGACAATCTTAATTGGCATCATGTACGGAGCTCATAGGGCGCCTCCTGCCCAGCAGACTGGTCGCCTGTCTGAGCTGTTGGATTCCGTCCGTGTAGAGTTTCAGGATCAGGCTGCGCGCACCGCCGAATATGAACAGCAGCGTAAGTTTGCTTCCCAATACAATTCCTAGCGGCCGGAAAGGAATGCAAGAGGCCGGTCCAATGCTTCCAAGAGTTGGCACACGCGCCGTCCAGTGCGACATGCCAATCTTGCTGGAACTGCGATGGTCTTGAAGCCATTGAGAGCTACGCTCGTCTTCCACGTAGATAACTATATCTCCTTCAGGCACCCAGCATTTCAAACGTCCCATCAATCAATTCTCATGGCTTGGTACTACTCAACTGCTGACCTTTTGGCTACAGTTTCCGCCCAAGTTCACGAGATGGAACTTGTTAGGCGCAAAATCTACGATCTAGAGGCCGCCCAGAACCAGATCAAAGCCAAGTATGCGTCACTTCACGCGATCCTTCAAAACATCACACTAACAATTCATCAGATACGATGAAGAGATCATGCATCTTCGCCGTCAGCTAGAGGCCCAAGGTGGTCCAAGCCAGCCTCCTCACCTGGGAGGGCATGGACAGAATGCACCATCACACCCACCACCTTCAGTCGGTCACGGTCCTAGAGATCTTTTTGGTGGAATAATGTCAGGGAATGGTGCTCAAGGTGGACCAGGGCTTGCTCCTCCACCACAAGAACCCATTCAACCACAAGGCGTACCTCCACAAATGCATGGCCCACCAGGTTTGAACCCACCACCTGGACCTCCCGGACCTCCACCATTTGGTGGACCATATGGTGGAGGACCATCTTCCAATGGTAAGGCATATTCAACTTCCCACGATCGCCTATCTTCTATATTATACGGGTCTGGGTCCAGATCTTGAACGAGGAATCTCAGTACATTGTCTCCTCTATGGCATTATCGCTGTAGGCGAGGAAATATGATTTCGTTCCATTCGTTCAAGCTTGCTCAAGTGTTGGCATCATGACTGTGGCAGAGAAAGAGGCACAAATGAGTCCAGATCGGGTTCGGATGGCTAATTCCCTTGTAGGATATCCTCCCCAACCGCCTCAACCGCCTCAGCCAACCCAATCTCCAGGGCCAGGCAGCAGAGCTCGGGGGCAACGCGGCCCTCCTGGTCCTGCTACTCCCCTCCAGAACCAGGCGGCTCCTTATCCAGGCTCTCCTCAAGTGCCTCGTCCAACTCCGCCACCAGGACAGTCTCAGCATCAACATGCTATGCAAGCGCAAGGTCAGCAAATGCCAAATGTCGGGAACAGCCTTGCCGAGCTCGATCCTGAGCAAGTGACACCGAATCTTAAGCGTGAAGGAAGTGATTGGTATGCCGTTTTTAATCCGCGAGTCCGCCGGGTTCTTGACGTTGATCTTGTCCACAATCTTGTCCACAAGAGTGTTGTATGCTGTGTGCGATTCAGTCGAGATGGTAAGTATGTTGCTACTGGATGCAATCGATCTGCTCAGATCTTCGACGTCAACACTGGATCCATCGTCGCCATCTTGCAAGACAGCAGCTTGCCAGACGAAGGCGATTTGTACATCCGCAGCGTCTGCTTCAGTCCCGATGGCCAATACCTTGCAACTGGAGCCGAAGACAAGGTCATCAGGGTCTGGGACATTGGCTCCCGTACGATCAAGACTCAGTTCACCGGCCACGAACAAGATATCTACTCTCTTGATTACGCGAGCAACGGCCGATTGATTGCTTCGGGGAGTGGTGATCGTACTGTTCGTCTTTGGGACGTGGAGACTGGTCAGCAAGCTATGTCTCTTTTGATTGACGATGGGGTTACCACAGTTGCCATTTCACCTGATAATCGCTATGTCGCAGCAGGCTCTCTCGACAAGAGCGTGCGCGTTTGGGACACCAGCACTGGTTTCCTAGTCGAGCGGCTCGAGGGTGATCATGGCCACAAAGATAGTGTGTATTCTGTTGCTTTTGCTCCTAACGGTCGCGACCTCGTGAGTGGCAGCTTAGACAAGACCATCAAGATGTGGGAACTGGCTGCACCGCCTCGAGTAACTCCTGGCCAGGGACCTCGTGGTGGAAAGTGTATCAGGACGTTTGAAGGCCACAGGGTATGGTTTATTGACTTCCCACTAAGCCGTCAGCGACTGTGCTAACGTAAAAATCGCAGGACTTCGTTCTTAGTGTCGCACTGACCCCCGATGGACAGTGGGTGCTCAGTGGTTCAAAGGATAGAGGAGTACAGTTCTGGGATCCAAACACCGGGACAGCACAACTCATGCTCCAGGGTCACAAGAATTCAGGTAAGAGGATATCCTATTCTGAACAATTCGCCGACCACGGGAAGCAAAGACACCTACATCACTCCCACGTGTTGCAGATGGCTTCATCTGCCGTAGAAGATCGAGGCCGAGATTCATCTAGTCGACCGACGGACTACCCGCCGCTCACGGAGTTGATGGCTGACAACTATTGATTACAGTAATTTCCGTCGCCCCTAGTCCGATGGGTAAACTATTTGCTACTGGTAGCGGCGATCTACGCGCAAGAATTTGGAAGTAAGTCTACAGTCTCATTCCTGTGAGGCACATTATCGGCCTCTCCCTTGTCTCACATACCACACCTTCATTTCATCAGTATTCCACTATCTCCTGCACAAATGCGGAGTCGATGGTTCTCAAGCCACTCGCTTCACCCGCAGGCCACAGGATTCCCCCACCCAGAAGAGTGCGCAGTTCGACGCCACCAAAGTCCCCACCAACAGTCCTCCTTGAAGTTGATTTCCTCTGTCAACTGCCCCGCGCACGATATGCAAGCTGAACGATGAGCAATCGAGGCTTGATATGTTCTCATGCCATGGGTGTAGCTCTCCATTCCCTTTCATAGGACACATCACGGGCCAACATGACATGATGCGCGCGTCAAGAACCGATGGGCGGCACCTTGAATACGCTGACTGATGATCTCTCACAGGTACGAACCATATCTTGGCCCGCAATAAACAGCTCAAAGCACGATTTATTTTGCAACCAAATAAACAAGGGTTGTCTATGCCGTAGTTGGACCATGATGCCGGGTTTCGCGCCAAAGTATCTAGGCCTTTCGCCTGATGGGTTCTGCGCCAGTCAGCTGGGTTCACAAGTTCGATTAAGACTCTCCTTGGTTCGATCGTGACCCTTTTTCATGGATGCTGTAAGGCGTGCATTGCATGATGTTGCTCAATATCCAAGGTGCGTCATCTGGATTTGCGTGTGGGCCATTAAGATGGGGATCGGTGTCTCTCAACCTCTGGTTACCGTCGTCTTTCTCGACGTTCCGTCCACGCTCCGATGATTTTTGGGGCTCTTCAGTTCCCAAAATCGCCCAAAATCTTATCTGCATATTCTTGAATACTGGGCTTCCTCTCTGGGTTTCGGGCTTCGGCGGGGACCGTCTCTTGGAGTTGCTGTGTGGCTTGTTGCGTGACTTTTGGGTCAGGTAAGGTTGAGGGACGCGTGGGAAATGGGGTCTCTGAAAATGCGTGGTCACTTGTGTGTAAGATTGGGTTGGGTTCGGTTCTTTCCACGCTTCTTCTTCTTCTTCTTCTTCTTCTCTTTCTCCTTGCTCGGTTTCCTCGTTTGCTTGGTTGATAAGTAGTGTTCTCTCTGAAATGTTTAGAACTAATGTTCGAGCTTTTCGGCGGAAATTGACGCTTTTTGATAACACCTTTCTTTTTTTTTCTGTGGTGCTTTTTATACGCAGATTCTTTGCCTTGGCTCTTGCTACGGCGTCGTGGTCACGATAGCTTGGTCTCCCCTTTTCGAGGGGAATTCGATTCTTTCGAATGTGAATGAGTGGGTGGGATGGGTGTTAGCGATTCATTTTCAGAACCTTGGGTTTTGTGAGGAATTGATGTTTTGGTTGGTTTGTGAGATATGAATATCGCAGGTTTTGCATTAGGTTGGCTTTTTGGTGCTTTGGAGACTTTATTTAATGGTGGATTCCTTGGTTCTGTGGCCTGTTGTGGGGCTTGTGGGTTTATTTCATGTTGTTGGGGGTTTTTCGGTTGGGGTTGCGCTTGGTTTTGGGTCTTTTGGATGGGGTTGGGATGGAGATGATTCTGATGGGTTGGGTTGGGTTGGGATTGTAAGTGATGGATGGATGGATGGATGGAGGTGCGTATAATGAGATTTTATTTTTGGTTCGTTTATTACTCTTTGTAGTTTTTTCTTTGTTATATCTATTCCCCGTCTATTATTCTCTTTGTCTTTCTCCTTCCCTACTCTCCTCTCCTTCCTACTCTTTCCTATATACTAAAATCCCCTCCTTCCAGTATAAACAACCTTACTACTATATAAATCTATAAGGAGACGTAACGAGTACCAGTTTCGGAATTTCCTCTGTGACTAGTGACTATATCCCTACGTAATAACTATCAGATAGTACATATATTCTAGTAATATCTACCTTCAATTCAAAGTAAGCTAGCGTTAATTCCAATTCTTACCTAGCGAACCCCTCGACAACGACATTAGTTGGAGTACATAAGCGTCTTCGATTCTTACCTACCATCCATTCCTTCCCAACCAACCAACCAACCAACTAACAAATATACATACACACCAACCCCCTCCACCCTAGGTATCCATAAACAGCAATAACCAACACCCAAATCATAAGCGCCACCCTCGAAAAATCCACAATGCAGACGCAACATCATGTCCCGGTTTCACAGGTGCAGTAGACCCGCATACATACATACTTACTTACATACATACATACGTGATCAACAGATATATCCCCGATAAACGGCGTGCCTGACTTTGCTGATATCCCGCTACGCGATCTCGACTTGCCACTGTTGCGAGATCTGTTTTTGCGAATATGCATGGGGAGGCGCAGAACCTTGTGCGGGCGGCGCGGTGTTATCTGGCATGGCGCGCGGGAATGGCGATTGGTGTTTTTGGGCTCCGGGGAAGGTGGTGGGGTGGGTGGGTGATGTGATGTGATGTGATGGAGAGTTGTAATTGTATTTTTGGGGTTTTTTGTTTGGTAAGAGGTGGAAGTGTAATTCCAGAGCCTGGATAGCGGGGAAGTGGGAGAGAAGGGAGGGGAGGTTGGTGGTGAAGAATCAACTGGACAGGTTTATCGTATGGGTGTTTCCTGAATGGGTTAGGTGGGGATGGGGGTGGCGCGGAGTTGGTGATGGGGAGGGATTTGGTGTTTTATCTTGGCTTTGCGTTTGGTGGTCCGGGATGTGCTGCGTTGTGACATCATGTACCTAGGATGGGGAGATGGGTTTGTGGACAGCCTTCTCTCAGTCGATATTCACCTTGGGCATCCTCACATATGATTTGTTGGCAGTGGCGCATTCGAAACGATGTTGGCCTCTTGCTGGGTTGATGGACTGATAAAGGTTTCGATGGTGGAACAGTGCTGATAGTGCATGCGCTCTATTTTCGAGACCTTTGGTGATTTGGATTATGTTCGCTAGTTGAAGGTAAGGAATCCATGTTATGTTCGTTATCATGACTCTGATAACTATATTCCGTGCAGCGAGTATTGGTGACATTACTCGTTCGTCAACGATATCGATATCTCTGAGTCGACAGGATTCGGCACCGTATCAGAGATTATCAAGGAGCAGTCGGCATCCGATGTCTCACAATACTATCTACCCGGGTATGCCGAGCCTCGCCCAAGATGCACTTGTTGTCAGAGTCGATGTGACTTCATGCCTGTCGACAAATCCGGACGCGACGATCGCCACGGCAAGCCAAAGGCGATTTACTGTGTACATACATCTTTACTATGGATATGACGGGCTCGAAGATCGATCCTGCACGCTGGAAATCTACGCATATGCAGGACCCGTCCCTCAAATCGGATCCGGTTCCTAGTTCAAGGGTTCACTCTTAGCACCAGCCTCAACTGCAGCTTGCTGAAAGAGGTCGAACATCTTCCCAAACCGCAATTCTGCAATCGCAATCGCGCATGCGCACGAGTTTCAAGGAAATGGGAAGGGCTCCACCCGCCTCGTACGAGTCTCTCTTTCTCGGTCGGTCGCGAAGGGAGTGGGAAGGCGTGAGAGGGCATCGTCCAATGCGCTCTCTTTCGCCGCAAGACATCCAGTGAGTCAGGCAGGCCGGCTGTGGACCCACTGCTGACAAAGATATTCCAGGACGTGGGAGAAGCCAAGTCGAAGCTCACGAGGAAAAGAGGTAGCGAGAGGGAGATGTCATATGGAGAGACTGATTTGCTGTCTCACCTGCCAGAGTGCGCCATGCTGGGATCTGCCCAAGGGTTTATCCTAGCAATCGCGGTTATCATTGGCTTGAGGATGACGACCAACCATAATGTCATTCTGGGATCGCGATGGGATGGGGAAACCTGACAGCTGTGAGGCGTACTAGCTGGAGGCGATTGTGGGCGATCTATCAGTTTGTGAATACGTAAGTCAATGAGGCTGTTCGTTGTTGTCAAGTGGAATATTTCAGTATCATCGCGCGGGAGTGGGCCATCATCAAAGGGTTGTTCCTGGCGGAGACTATGTTCCTGCTTCTCGGGACCTTTAATATCGTGCAATCAAATCCTGTAGTTGCAGGTTAAAAAGACTGATGTTTCCAAACAGGCAGCGATGCTCTAGCCAGGCAATTACCTTCTTGGCGCTGTAATTGGTCTTGGATATATGTCTTTTATCATATACCTACCTCGTTTGTGCCGCTTGCGTGGCTGCGGTCCAAATCTGTCGTTGATAATTGTCCGCTCTCGTGGAAAACAGTGGCAAAGACATTGGAGTTTCCGATCTCTTAGCTTGCCGTTTACCGTCAGGATCGGAAAGTCGGAAAGACATCCAGTCAGATCATTGGCTATGTTTCTCGTACACCTCAGAGCTCAGCCGCGATAAGTTGAATCCTAAGGTTTTGCATGCTGCTGGGATGGAAGACTGATCTGAGAGCAGGAAGTTCCTGGCAAGCAGGATCGGGTAGAAGCAGTGTGCAGGATCTGTCCGTGATTAGGTCCCGAAACTATGGAAATCATCCCACCGACTATGTGCGATGAGCAGATACATGCTTTGATTCGTCCTGTTCCTCGATATCAACCGTCGTAATGATTTGATATATGACTCCGTTCAAATCAATACGAACTCGCAATCGATAGCGCATGGGTCTGCAGGATCTGAATTGATAAATAGGCGCATTGAGCGGGACGGGGGTAAATGGTATTTTCGTTTAACATATACTCATGTCATGGAAGAGGAAACTGATAGCAAACGCTGTCGGCTCCATCATGTCGCAAGGCGCGGCTCATACGAAAATGAATCTGTCAAACTCCAGGGTCATTATCCGACGTTGAGACATCGCATAGTACTCTACCTTGATTCAACGGAACTGCATACTTGCCTCAACTGTCCTAAGTCTTGCATCGGATCCCGCATGGCGTCTGATTTGTACAAAAAGGTATCGCTTTCCAATCTGCGAACATTTTCATGTTGTATAATGCAGCAATTGGAGACGGGACCTCTACCTGCAAAGCCGCAATGGCACTCTTCTATCAGATATGTAGAGAATGGCGATAGCAGATTCCACGTTCCTGCATTGTCGCCATTCAGGCTGTACCTGGTGGAGATCCTTGTCAGCCAAAGAAGTGAGACAAAGCAAAACACACAGCTGAGCTGACATGCAAAGGGTATGCGAGAGACATCCCCCACGGGTGGTTATTGATCTGAGTCTGTATGTGGGTTTTGCGCTTAACTGCCGTGCTATTTTCTTGCAATGAGGCTGTAGAAACAGATGGCGCACGCACCTACCGTTTGCGTAGTGGATAGCGTTATGAACGGCCAGGAACATGACGCCCAGAACCGTTGGTATCTATCGTACACGTATCATAGCGATACATAATGTTAGAGCTGGGATGCGAGTCCATTGTTGTGTTCTTACCATGACTTGTGGCGCTGAGACATGTCGACTGTGCACTGATGGAAAGAATGAAGCCCGAGCCGAATCAGGCCGCTCAAAGCGCGAGAGGGTGAAGTGAGCTCAGGTTACGAAAGCTGGGTAAAGCAGGAAGCCAATGAGTGATATCTCGCGGAGAATTGCGATATGTGAATGTATCAAGCTATGCAATATGAGGACCAGAACTCAGCATCTATGCAATATATCGATTCTCCGAGCTGGAACGAAGAATGTTTTCTGTTTGCAAACAGTTCGCGCCGGAGCGTAGAAACAAACAGTCCTGATGGAAAGAGATGTCGAAGATATCTAAACTGGGCATCCCATAAACAAGCAGACAGGAAGGCTGAAGCAGCTCGCGTGGGTTGACGTGCATACCCCGAGGGAGGGCATGAAGCGGGTGCAAGTTGCAGAGGCTTGCCTATATTCCGCACGCAATGATACAGTTCCACGTTTGTGATATTGGACTCTCAGATATGATGCTGATCAATGTCGAGAGGGGAATGTGGATGGCAAACGGGAGGTGTTGCTCAGTCGCACACACAATGCAAAGGTCGAAACCGGGGAAGGAGTTCCGCAGACAGACGAGGACCCTGGCGTTCGTAGTACATGCTCACCTCATACAGGTACTCGTACCTAGTACGGAGTAGTTCGGAAGGATTGCGGGAAGATATGGAGCTTGTCCAATGTCCGTGACTCTAGCCCGAAATACTTGTAATTACACAGTAGAAGAATGGATCAATGGACCACCGAGACGAATGGCTATAGGACAGGCACGACGCGGACGCTTCCGGCGCGCAGAGTTAGCCACACAGCCCAATTAAAACTCCGATCACATCGAGCATGTCGTCTGTTTGTCGCGAAAGGACGACGGACGTGGGAGTCTGCGTGGGAGAACGGATGGGCAATAAGGAGCAGATGGCTGATTCGCTGCATCCTGTCAAATAGACTGACCTGCATACACAGTACCTCCCACAGTACGGAGTACGTTTCGCTTCACGGTTTGCTGGGAAGGCCACGACGGGGCTGCCCTTGCTGTGGCCGGTCCACGCCAGCGACTGGGCTTTCCAGACGGGCGGGATTTGGCTGTGGACCCCCTGGAAGTGCTTGAAGCGACCGGTAGTGCGGCGCATGGTCCTTCGAAGCAAGGTGGCTCGGTGATAGGTCCGCGAATGCGATTGAGCCTATTTACTTTTTTTCATTATTCATACTCCCTACAGATAGCCGCGCATCTCGTGTGCTGAAGAAGGCTAACCATTGCCGTGGGTTTCTCTCTGCTCACCACCTTCGTCCATACTCGATATTAGGTATCTTCAGGTTACCATCCAACTCGGCCATGATGCCATCCTTTTTACGTGTACCTGGCTGAATATAGCCATGGAACAACGCGGCTGGCTCGAAATGGACAGACATGAGACTCCGAGAGACGGACTGCCATCCGATTGTGACCCAGTGTAATTCACTGTCATCAGTCTCAGTCTCTCCATGTTTGGAGCTGATGCATTCATAACCTTGTGATCAACGCGTTTGCCGTGTGAGCCAGTGACATGCCAGAGAGTTTGCCAGAGAGTTTGCCAGTGACATGCCAGAGAGTTTGCCAGTGGCATGCCAGAGAGCTTGCCAGAGAGCTTGCCATGTCCTGCAATGGCTCTCAGCATCAATATTGTGTCCAACTCTCTAGTTCTATCAAAGGAAATGCTCTGGATTTCGGGTTGCAATGCGATTGTTCCCCTGATCGCGCATCTCAGATGACCGGCATCGTTGCCTATTCGTTGATACTCCGCACAATGGTCATTTTGCAGTCGCCGTTGCGAAATTACTTGCATGGCATTGGCATTGGCGGAAGCGCGGAGAGAGGCTTCGCATTTCGAACGCCGCACGCGGCTGTGAACCAATCTCTACTTTGTACCGTGGTAGACAGCACTGAGCACTGAGACTCTGCCTAGAGAGCACTGTTCTTACGAGACAGATTTGATGTCATACCGCGGGTTGCGCTTCTCGATGCAGAGTCTAGAGCATCATCATCACAGTTCACTTGACACTACTCGGAGCGCGAAAGGATGCGAAGTAGTGTCGTTGGCAAGCCATCACTGTCCATGTATGTGCCCCTTGGACCTGAAAACGATGAAGATCTCCAGGATGCTCAGCAAGCAATCTTTGGGCCATGATCTGAGCAGGAGGGACCTGGCAGGATCTTCTCGCATCCCAGTCCGGGAAGTTGTGTCGAGAAAACCGCCGCCGCTCGTCACATCACCACTCCCTGCAGCTGGACCATGAGAGGTCGGCCCAGCACAGCCAGGAACCGAGAGGTGGTGTCCGGAAGCAGACCAGATGGGCCACTGTTCAATCAAGGGGAGGGTTGTGGATATGGGAGTTGGCAAGAGCGCTGGAAGCACGTCGACAGCCAGCTGGGCGAGCCGGACGACATAATAGAGTGGTGGATTGAGTGGTGGGAAACTCAAAGACATTGTGTGTTCGGTGATCTCGTCGTGTGGTCGTTGAACGTGTTTGGACCGATGGATCGAAGACCGACCAAAGGAGAAAGCCGCGGTACTGTACGTATTGGCAGTGTATATACATATACAGCCCGTGAACGGCCCCCACTGCCAGGTCGACCACCAGCGACCAGTCCACCATGCCACCATGCCCACCACCAGTGACCACCCAGTCCACCATGTCCACACCTCTTCACACTCCAAGACGCGGCGCTATGGATGGAAGCCGCCGTCCGCTCCAAGCCACTACGGCCCGTCTGGGAATGCCTACAGCGCGCAGCTTGGGCCCCTGGCAAGCCATTGCATTGAAAGGCCTGAATCAATCAGTCTGCTGAAATCTCCCAGACCCAGTCTCCCATGGTCCCCGGTCCGTCCAAGAGGAATCCCAGTCCTGGTCGCTGGCCGTGGCCGTGGCCGCAGAGACAAACAGAGTTAACAGACCCATCGAGCAGCCGAGCGCCTTGCCTTGCCTGGGCTGGCTTTCCATCACCTGGATCATGCATGGGCTGCTGGTCCTGGGAGCTGCACCTCCGGTCTCGATCTCCGTGCACCACTCCCCCGTCTGCTAGCGACCATGTCCCACCTCTTTTCGTCATCCTGGTCTCTCGTGGGATGTCCACTAGCCATTATGCCCCATATGTAACAGCCTCTCTGTCCTGCTACCACAAACACTCGGGCCATTGAGACATCTCCCGCTATCCTCATACATCTTATACAAAGGTCCCCACGCATCGCCATCCCTCTGCTGCTTCTTCCATGCAAACCATCTATTACCAGCTTCGTCGTTCCAGCTCTTTGTTTTACCTCGCGTGTTGATCCACCCTCTCCACATATTAGATCGTCAAATCCTCCGAACGAAGAAAGCTTCGAGTCAAACAGCCTTCACCCTTCTCCTTCGTTTTTCGAAAGTTGACTCGCAAGCAATGGCAGCCATGGTTGCTTCTCAACACGCAGGTCTTTGGCAGCAGCAACAGCAACAGCAACGTCGGTCGAGTCAACATATGCAGCAGCAACAGCAGCAGCAGCAGCAGCACCTCGCGCCGATGGGCATGTCTGCCATGATTCCCACATCCGCTCCCTCAACATCACGATCATATCAATCGAATCAAATCGAACTCAGCATGCCAATGTTCCCTCAAACTACGATGGCCAGTTCCATGAACTTTCAGCCTGGTGCTTATGGCTTCGATCTTGGAGCCATGAACCATTTCCCAGTTCAACAACAGCCCATGAACTTCTCTTTCCAGCCAGCTTTGCAACACCCGGCCACATTCCCACAAGCAACCCACGATATCACCCAAACCGCGCCACTCATCACCAGTATGCCACGTCACAGCATTCCTTCTCTTCATCGCAGTCCATCTGTTAAGTCGGAACCATCACCTGTCGAGGCGAACAGGACGTCCTTCAACTCAAGTCCAGCACAGGAGCCAAAAACGAACACGTCTGGGGAAGCCACAGAATCACCTGGCGGCGTCGCTTTCTCTACCGATGTAGACTGCCTAATGAAGGCCATCCAACAAAAGTCACAAACTACGCCTGCACCAACAGGCCCCGCACCTGCACCTGCACCAGTCATTGTTACACCAGCTCCACCACCTCCACCAGAAATCAAGGTCGTCAAGGCCAGGAAACGGTATCAATGCAGCATGCCTAACTGTAACAAAAGCTTCTACCAAAAGACGCACCTGGAGATTCACACGCGGGCTCACACCGGTGTCAAGCCATTCGTAAGCATTCCTCCAGCTCTTCTTACAGA
Source organism: Venturia pyrina ICMP 11032 (assembly GCA_000738655.1). Classification (NCBI taxonomy): domain Eukaryota; kingdom Fungi; phylum Ascomycota; class Dothideomycetes; order Venturiales; family Venturiaceae; genus Venturia; species Venturia pyrina. Next base: position 177,975 of record JEMP01000055.1, on the reverse strand, counting down.
ACGTCTTGCTAACAAAAGCAGCTCTGCAAAGAACCATCGTGCGGTCAACGTTTCTCGCAGCTAGGCAATCTCAAGGTTTGTATTGTTACACTCCGACGAGCCTAGCATGTGCTAATCCTCAACTAGACACACGAAAGACGCCATACCGGCGAACGTCCTTACCAGTGCGACATTTGTGGCAAGACATTCGCACAACGTGGAAACGTTAGAGCACACAAGATCGTGCACCAACAGATTAAGCCATTCACCTGCAAGCTTGACGATTGTGGCAAGCAGTTCACCCAACTTGGAAATCTAAAGGTACAACATATCCGAACGAAGATCTACAATGACAATCGCTAACCAAACTTTACAGTCTCACCAAAACAAGTTTCACTCAGGAACACTCCGTTATCTTACAACAAAATTCGCTACCATTCGTGAGGGTGATCCAGTAACCGTTCAAGACAAGGAGCTCTGGGAATATTTTGCAAGCCTCTACAAGAACTCCAACAAAGGAATCAAAGGACGAGGAAAGGATCGCAGAATCTGGACCGTTCCTTCATCGAACTCATCGACAGCCTCGTTCCACTCAAATGCTGGCTCTCGCAATCACAGCACCGCAACACCTGGCGCCGATGATCGTGCAAGCCGCTGCTCCTCGTACGCTTCGGAGCCTGCAATGACTCAACAACAACAACAACAACAACAACAACATCACCACCATCATCATCAACAACAACAGCAGCCACAACAGCAGCACCAAGCATATACCTTTGAGGACCACACTCATTACGGTAATATGGTCTTTCCTGAGCGATGAAGTTCCTCATCGAGTCAGATGATTAATAACGGCCGACTTACTTCATGTGCAATTTCGCACCGCATCACAGAGACGTTTCGAAACGATTAGAGTCAAAAGTGATCCACATCACGTGTATAATACAACAACATATTACGAGGGCATCTCGTGGACAGATGAGTGCCCATTCATGAGTTTGCATTGGCCAGAGTATATTCTGAGCCCGGAGGAAATGCAACTGGGGGAGTTGCGGTGTTTCCGGAACAAGCGTGGGATGAGTCCCGACTGCGAGTCTCCAATCTCTGGCGGTTTTGTTCACGGTGACAGCGCACCGGTAGCCCGCTGATAGTTAATGCGGTTTTCTCTGTCTAGTCTTGCTTGCTGCCTGTACCTAGGATAGGACAGGTTGGGGATATTTTGATCCACGGTCACATTTGTCGCATCTCTCGTCGTCGCAGTGAGCGCCGCGGGCCGGATGGCTCTCCAGGATCTTTAGGGTTACATTGTATTGGTAGCATCTTGGGTGGGAGGCAAGGATTTTCAAGCGTCGATACCCTTATCATCATCATCGTCAAATTCATCAACCTTCATACAGACGTCTCGAGACACGGTTCTGCTGTCCATTGCATTATTGAGAATACTGTCGCCGTACCCTTGGTGGTTTAGCTCATTAGGCTGAAGCGTGACCTGGGCAAGGGTCTGCCAGGTGCAAAGAGCGCTAGGCAATTAAATGTTATGTAAAATAAATGGGACGGGAGATATGCAAAGCCAAGCCATAATCCGATCGACCTATCTCGTCATCTCTAGCTGCCACTCGCGCCCACCGACCGGGTTCCAGAAACGCTTGACAACGGGCCGGGATTTTTACGAGTTGCGAAACGGACTGGGCTCGTGGTCCTCGATGCAATATCATTATTGCCGAGTGGGACTGTTACAGTCGAGCGGAAGGGTCGGTCTTCTCTACATTCGGACAGTAGGAGATTAACTTGAGGAGGGAACCAAACGCTCTCGCTCCCCGCCGCTGCTGCCGGTCCAGTGGTGCGGTGCCGCGCCGACAGCAGTCAACGGCGAATGTCCTGGGCCTCCTGGCAACCTAGCTCCCACTTGTGCGCCGAGACAATCTGTCCGCTGGTGTCCCAGCATACTGGGACAGCGTGGTGATTGGCGCAGATGTACTAACACAGTACTGTGTAGGTGTTCTATTTTACACCCAATGGTCCAGTAGTGATCCAGTCCCACAACGGCATCTGGCTGCGTGGGTCAGCTTTGCACCCTTTTGCGTCGTCCGCCTCACCCCAATAAAGGCGCATTAACGTCGATATATTTCGACTGGTCGCCGCCACTGGAAGAGGGAAGATCTATCATCTCAGCTAAGCATCACGAGGTTGATAATCCGTCGATCTGTGGGTGTACGTGTGGCATGTCCTCAATTCCTCGAGATTGCGCATAACAAAGGCCTCATTAACATCACCATTGTTGCCCTTGGTTCATTGTCTTATCATCCCTCGTGCTTGCTGGCTTTTGACATGAGCTCGTATGGCTCTCGGGTAACCGAGTGGTGGGAGTCGGCGGGTCTCATGATCTCGGCCAACTAAGCGATGATGGCAGAGGGGTTTGGCGGGAGGGGAGTATTTCGCACAGCATGCCTGACGAATTGGAATTGCAGAAGGACAACGATCTGTGTCTCAGATGGGGCAGAGGTTCGATGATTGCCCGGCGGGCGGATTCCGAAGAGGTGGGGTGGGGTGTTTGGTAGGTATACCACTATACTACTACTGTGGTATACCCTACACCGTTCCGATGGGAATCAGAGACAGAAAGCTTAGGTGCTGCACTACGTACTTCTACAACATCACGAGGCCTCTTCGAGCGGCGTGGTTGAGAGACTATTCCCCGTTCCCCACGGTCCATCTCACAAGACGGTGAGCTGGCTCGGAGAAAGTAGTTACACAGTTATGTACCTGACCCGCGAGCCTGTTTCTTACCGTTACGCCCTGATTGGGTATTGGATCTGTTCCGGACAATATCTCCAGAATATGAAGCATCAATCAATTCGCATTTTTGCTCTAAAAATGGAAACTTCGTATTGCCGGGTGTGCAATACCGATACCTCAAACGGGAGCAGTCATCTTACAACAACCGGTCAGTATCAGCTGTGGCTGTCCGGAATGTCTCTAGTCTTCGCATCGAGTCTAGGTAAGAAGTTGATGCCCAAGCTACTTCGCGATCGCCTTTGCAGTAGCTGTGGCAACCTTGGAAACTGACAGCAGTATCCTGCCTTAAGAAATCGGCCGTCTATTTTTGAATATGAAGCTCGACTCAATCAAGATCGATATCGATAAGTTCCCAACGAGGTGGTTTCTCACGCCCTGTATTCGTCCAATTGTCCGATAATTGTCTCTGGGATGATGAAGGGCATGTCCATGTAGGAGTTTATCCATCCGATTAGCCGAAATGTCCTACTTATTTATTCCCCGTTCATCTACTCTGCAGTACCCCGATGTATGGCTATTTTTGATGGCGCAGAGACTGTATCTTACCATCAAGAAAATCCAGCTTCGCGTAAATGGTTTCATACAGGTTTTGGACTCATCAGTACAAGAGGCTTTCATAATCATCGAACGCCTTAGCCATCGACAGTATCGGTTGGGTGGGATTGAGGAGTGCAATACAGACTGAGATACAAGGATACTTTGAGAGGCAACAATTGCCCGAGCTCTCGTGCCATTCCTCAGGTTAAGGTCTGTGTTAGTGAGCACGGAAGCAATGTTCTTCCCATTACCATGGTGCTGTGTAGAAGGATAGGAAGCGTACATGTCGCTCATCTCCCCACAACTCTTGCTCACTGAGCCGCAATACTTGACTCTTTTCCATAACACGGCTGTCGCCACTGTGAGAATTGAGTATGTGATCATACCTCTATAGACATGAACATCACATGATCTCGGCAGATCCGGCTATGCGATCAGTCAGGGCGTGCACCATCTCTGTTTTCAATTTTTGTGCTGGACCCCTTTCCCCTCGAGTCTTCTCGTGATTGGATGAAAAGAGGGAACACAAAGGAGACCCTTGTGTACTAGCGCACAGGTTAATGACCCATCGCCATCCAACTCCTCTTCACCCTCACCCTCACCCTCACTCCACCTGCCGGCTTGTCCTCAAAAGCGCCTCGTTGCTGCTTTCCTCCACTCATTCACTTCCCTCTACACCTTCGAGCCTTCTCACAGTCGTCTGGCACCCAGTGCAACCCTCGGAAGCGCGTATACCAAACATCCCAACAAACAACGCATAGCCTGTTCCCGAGCCTCGGAGGTTTGCCACAGCCATGGACTTCATACTCGAAGGTTTCGATACCTTTCTCTTCGACCCCATATATGCCACCCTCTTTCCTGCGACTCCTTACACTGCGGTCAAGAACGTGGCCAATGCGACCATATCCAGCCGAGAGATTCCTACAGCCCTGCGCAACAACTTTGTTTACGAACCTTCGAGCAAATATCTATCCTTTACGCCCTCAAGTTATGCCTACACTACCTCATGGACACGGGACAGCATTGGACGGCAGGCATTGAGTCTCTTCCTCATAACTTGGTACGTTCTCTTTGTGGTCGCGGATATTTCCCAGTGGCAAGTGCTAATATATTTGCGACCAGGATCTTTGGCGTTGTCATCTACTTCATATTTGCGTCTCTCTCGTACGCCTTCATCTTCGACAAGGCTACGTTCAACCATCCGAAATATTTGAAGAATCAAGTCCGTCTAGAAATCCAACAAACCCTGCGGTCTCTGCCCGTCATGGCCATATTCACCGTGCCATTCTTCCTTGCCGAAGTACGTGGTTACAGCAAGATGTATGACACCACAGAAGAAGGTCCTGGCTTGTGGTACAATTACCTCCAGTTCCCTCTTTTCATTGCCTTCACCGATTTCTTCATTTACTGGATCCACCGAGCCGAACATCATCCTCGACTCTACAAGCATATTCACAAGCCTCATCATAAGTGGATCATGCCAACTCCATACGCGTCGCATGCCTTTCATCCTATGGACGGCTACGCGCAATCTCTTCCATATCACATATTCCCATTCATATTCCCATTGCAGAAGTTTGCATATGTCATCCTGTTCGTCTTCATCAACATATGGACGGTCCTGATTCACGACGGAGAATATGTTGCAGACTCGCCAATCATTAATGGTGCAGCTTGCCACACTCTACATCATCTCTATTGTCAGTATACGCTCTTCTCAACTACAGTTCTTTAACCATCTAACTTGTCCAAGTCAACTACAACTACGGCCAATTCACCACGGTCTTTGATCGTATTTTTGGCAGCTACCGAAAGCCAAATGACGAACTGTTCCGGAAAGACCTGAAGATGAGCAGCAAAGAATGGGCCAGACAAAGTAAAGAGATGGAAAAGATGGTTGTGGAAGTGGAAGGCTCAGACGACAGGACTTATCTCCCGGAAGAACAAGCAAAGAAGTTACAATGAAAGCTACCTAAGCCACGATAAGGCGAGCACAATGATAGCCTTGAGAATTTGGTCAATGGCTGTTCATGCTCGCTATCCGGACATATACTCTTACTAATAATGCTGCTTTTGTAGCTAGCATTGCCACGCGTTTATACCTTTGTCATGCATGGCTTTTTAATGTAAATATTTCAGGATACCGGCTGTACTCAACTTTGGAAAGGACAAAATACGCGAAATGCAAAACACACGAACTAACACTCCGACAACGCTACGGGCCGTACCCAGTCACACAATCCTTTCCCCCCCATATTTTCAAGGATGGTTACGCAGTTGCTTCACTGTCGCTGTCTGCATGTACCTGATTGCGACGAGTCAGGCTACTGAGCCGGCTTTCCCCTTTGGGTACTATCAGGGGCATGGAGATCGAAAGCGAACTGTCAAAGGGCTAGGATAGCCGCTGTCGCAATTGTGCCATCATTCATATTTTTCCTTGGATGTACTCTGTCCAGGACCGGGCAGCCAGATTCATACCGACGGCCAGGCGACGCACGACGATTTTCAGGGAATGCTTTTAAGCTTCAGAAGATTTCTCCGGGTCACTGAAACCTCGCGTCAGTGGATTGGGCTAGGATGTGCTCATAGACGGATTTGGACGTTGCTATTCATAACCTTCAACACAAGGGTAGGCGAATTTAGGCCATCAGGTTGTATATTGCCTGAATTAACACAAGGGTAGGCGCGAGATAAATGAATAGGCTCCCGTTGCGCGGAGCTGATTACACGCGACGTTACACGCGATACACGGTGCTGGTTATTGCCATGAAGAAATTGAACTTGCTCATGATTGCGCTGAAACTTTCGACTGCACTTTGGCGGCTTGCCCGGACCATGTTTGCAGATTGCGTGTTCTCGCCACGATCCCCTGTGTTTCCAGGTATGTAATCGCCTGTGCTTCTCCAGCCTCATGAACGCCCACAATCGGTCATGTGAAGACCAATAACTGTTTCTGATATTCGGACTACGTATCACACCAGTTTTTACTTTGGCCGGCTTCGAAAACTGCCCTTCATCCGTGAGGTTGTTCTACACAGTGATAGCCTTGAATACGGCTCGCTTAACAATTCTACCATGTCGATATGCAAGGAGACCAAACAGGCAAGGTTATCGGTGGTTAACCCTGCGCTCGCGCGCTCTTTCCTACATGAACTGCTGCGGCACGGTTGATCGTATTTGAGCAGCCGTTACTTTTGCCGTAACTACCTCCGCCCCGTCGATAGTTGTGGCGCAAATCTTCACTGATGAACGTTCAACAGATCAATGCTGCAATGTAGATCTATTTTACCTCACACCATCACATCATTGCTAGTTGCTACCGCTCCGAGCGAGTAAATGGGAAGTCCTCCTATAGCCTGCAGTATATGAAGCTTGCGGCGTGTACAGCGAAGTGCAAGGATCTTCATTTGGTAGCACTCTCCAAGCTTCGATTGGATGGCTCCAGATCGCATGCGATTCCCAGCTGCAGGTCCAATTGTCCATGAGCGAACCACCGTCTCCACCGCGAGATGTCCATAAATACATGAAACGTTCTCTCGCATGTGTCGGACAATTCGAATCGGAGCGGGCAAAGGAAATAATATGAGATTGACGTTTCAGCTGCTGGTAAACTCTGCCGTTCCGCGATTTCCAGGCACTCCTCGCATGATCGCCGCAGGCGGGACATGCTCGGGCCTAAAAATAAACTTATTCTCCTTTTGGATGGTTTCTTTGCGGCACCGCTCTGCACGGAAGGGGTAGAAAACGGTGATTAGTCATGTTCAACGCAGCCGGGTAACTCTTCTCGACACCGATGTCTACGCTGCGACGAGGGATCGCAGGAGTTTGTGCGTGTCATCGCTCACATGCGAACCTGGTTGGCCTGTCGTTGATCTTGCCGGTGGTCTCCTCTTTCGAATGCTAGGGACTGCTTTCCATTCGTGCCGCACGATTCTCGATTCGTGGCGGTCCTGAATACGTACGCTTCTTATGCTCCGACGGGATGTTGGAACCTTGAACCATCTTCCTTCGATGCGCTTGTGGAATGGACATCGGTTGGGCAGAATGTAGTTGTTTATGCGATTTTGAATGTCATGCAATGGCACAACGACCTTTCCTACGATTTCCACGCGAATGGGCTAACGCTCATCGAATAACGCTATGAGCATTTTGGGTTACCGATGATGGAGTGATCATTTTTTGATTGGGAATCGGTTGTATGCCGTTTGAGCGACGGGCCCTTTACTACTCGGTCAAACAGTGTTTTGGACCTCTCGGTCTGGAAGGTGTGACTAGTAAGCAGACGAGTATACGTGTCTTGCAAGCAAGGCAGACGGGTTCACGTTTCAGACATGTAGTTCTAATCGAGAACTCTGTTCAATCCCATCAGGGTCCAGATGGAGAGTTGACACCGATACCGATCCACCTTTTGGCCGGGCAGAAGGGCGGAAGAACACCATTGTACTTTCCCTCTCTGGCTCACGAGTAGCATGGATACAACGGCAAAAGCACTCGGGGACGCTCCGGTTCTCGAGACTTGTCATGGTGGGCTGGCTGAGGAAGACATCAGATGATGGCTTTCTGTCCTTTTGCTTCCTTCCCCATGGGGTACTGCGCGTTGCTCGAGGTAGTACCATGGAATCTTCATCCACAGGGGACGTACGGATAGGTTTCGTAACGCATTACTGCCCATTCCCACAAACACTACTGCAGGAACGCACGCTTTTGTGTCCTAGAGGTCCACTTTCATCCAGCTTCACAACGAGGGCAATGTTCCGGGCTTGCCTGTTTTGCTTGCGGCAGACAACGGGGCAGCAGTGTGCAATGGTGGTCGTCGTTGGTAGAAGGTCCCGTACTCCGTAGGTACGTTACATAAAACGGACGACTAATAACATTCCATGTCTCCCCACAACGACAGGCCCCCAGAATATCCCACGAACGCAACGCAAAGCAATGCGATGTCCGTCCCTGCATTGCGAGGTATGTTTTGGTGGTGCATCGAAGACGGGAATGGGTTACATGATTCAACCATGCCCGCTTGAGTCATTTCGCTTTTTCGGCAGCAAGCATGCGGATTCTATTACCTCCCAGACTGGGAAATCTGGTGGAGGGATTTGTGGATGGCCGTTTCACGCGGCTTGCGGACCACTAGCTACGGCCCAGTCCGGGGGTTCGTCACAGCCACGCGGAGAAGGACGCTTCCAACGCTCTACTAGCCACATGGAAACGGTCTTCTAACCCCAAGAAGAGTCCAGGACCACAAGAAGCTTTGAAGCCATTTTATCTTCACCACTTGCTTTCTTTTTCCCTCATCGAAAAGGATTGCCCAGATGATTTTCGCTAGCGTTCGAGTCTCGATAGTCGCAGTGGGACTAGTCTGTGACCGCGGTGTCGGGAAATCCGCCTCGCTTGTCCTTGTCCCTGGTTAGGAAGCAAGGGACGCAGCTGCAGCTGAGGGAGCTCCTCAGGTATTCTAACGTGGGAAATGCCGGTGGAAGGGGTTCCGGTATGCCATGTGGGCGATGTGGGCGATTTCCCCTTGGCTTGTCCGTGTATCGGTGTACGATGTGATCCCGGTCACCGCGTGTACAATGGATACGTGACGGAAAGTAAAGCGATATCGAGATGGGTGCGGGCCGCGGGTTGGCTGCTGCTGCTGCCACTGTGCTGTTCTTGGTGTAGAACATCGTTCGTTGGTGCGAGTGGGACATTGAGAGATCAACGAACGGTGGCTGTGGCGTTGGCAAGACATTGGCAAGAACCCGGATCATGAAGACGAGAAATGCGAGGTCGAGGAGCGATGTTGCGAGACGGTGTCTCAGGGAGCATGAAGATCTCGAAAGGAAAAAGTCGGCGTTGAAGATGATTGGGCATGTGCGTTTTTGCTTCCCTTCTCCGTTTTCATCTCCACTCAGGCTTTCAGCACACCCGTCTTCGGTTCCACCTGACTAATTCTATACTTGACAGTATATGTCTGCCGTCTTCAGCAAGATGAAAAAAATGATCAAGCCTAAAGATTATTCCACGCTCGAGGAGAAGGCGGAATTGAGGTCGGAATTGATTCCCAAAGAGAAGAAGTAGGGAAAGACGAGATGGTCGTTTTGGTTGCCACCGGATGCTCTGGAAGTTCTGGCGGAGGGACGGCAAGTAGTGCTTGATGGACGGACGAAAGGCGGTGGTCGATTCTGTTATGGAAGGGATGGACAGCCTCAGAGGGTATTGGGGCTTTACTCTGGAGTCATTGGCGAGCTTGGAGTCTGCGATGGAAGGGATCGATGCTGTTGAGTTGTCATTTTGAGTCTGTCTATGGATTTCACACGGCTTTTTTGGGATCGTTACTTCCCGTCTATCATGATTATTTTTCTCGTACTTGGAGTTTTGACGCCGTGTTTTCTCAAATTCATCATCGTGAATACTTACTATTCTCATTGCTCTTTTCAAATGCATAGATGTTGTCTTCCAAACTCATCATCATCAATGCCTATCATACTCGTCTCTCATTTGACACCCATATATCTTGTCGTTAACAGACAAATCGATGAGTACCCCGTCAAGCAACAGGGCCTCGGGACCCTAAAGCATCTTCGAACACTCATGAAACTTGCGGCCAGATTTCACATATCAGCCTACTTTGTACGTCTTACCACGAACCTCCAAAACGATATCATGACGAACAGGATAGCCGAAAACGAGTGGATGATCCATCAAGACGTCTTACACAGAAGATGAAAGTATAAAGCTGGCCAGTCGACCAAACACCAGCACGCGTTTCATCGTCCTCCATTCACACCTCCCTTATAACCGTCCCCTCCCTTCCCAAGCCACCCCAACAACCCTTTCCCCATCCCTCCTCTCTTCACCATCGCCACCCCTTCCGGTGCGCAGTCGAATAGAAAACTAGACCATTGTAATACTCAAAAACACCACCCCTTCAAAACCCTCCCACCCCAAACATCACCACCACAGAATACCCATTCCACCCCATCCACCCCATCCACCTCTACCAACCAAAAAACCAAAAAACCAAAAAAAAACCTCAACCACAACCTCCCCAACCACGCCCCATATCCCCAAACCAATCAATCAAACCCCCAAACCCAACCCCCCCCAATCCCAAATAAAAAAGAGACCAACAAAACCCCCCCCATCCATCCATCCATCCATCCATCCATTTATCCATCCATCCATCCATCAACCCAAGCATCCAAGCAATCCACTCCAACTCCCAAGAACCCCCAAGACCACAAAACCCTCACGGGAAAATCAAACCCCCAAACCAACCGACCCGAATATCCCTCAACGACCCCCACATCACCGATTCCAACCCTCCGTATCCCGATCTCCCCAGTGAAAAAAACGAGGAAGAGATGGAAACTGAAGTAAGGACGGCAGGTGTGCATCCTTCCTGGTTCACGCTTCCCGGATCCACCATGGCAAGCTCCTCCATTTCACGCTGACACGGCCCAAGGCATGGACATGTTCGCGGAATACATAGACGTAAAGCAGAGGCAGCCTACACACCTGCCCGAGGTCAAAACATGCGAGTAAGATCAATCTCGCTGGGAAAACCTTCGTAGTACAGTCAAGCTGCAAAATCAGGACTTCGATGAACAGCCACGGAAAGTTGGCACTGCCAAACACGGATCGATACCGGCAAAGGATCAATCAAAATTGTTCTAGAATTGAGAATTGCAACTAGGACGTGATACCTCCATTGCCAATAGTTCTCCTGCCATGTGGAAAACAAGTCATAATGTACATCGCCGACCCATGCTCCTACCGCCTTCCTAGGCCTCAATGTCCGGCCCTCACGCCCTGGTCTCCAAAGTACGACTCGACTATCTCTCCCGTATAAGGCGATATACTAGACTTGATGCTGGCATCGCGTTTGTCCTCAGGAGTCGGCGGCATTTTCGCAAAGTCCATTTCGTCCGCCGAGGTAGTATCATCCACCAACCTCTCGATTTCCTCCGATGACTTCCTAGAACTGTGTTCGCTGTCACAATTATCCTCAATATCAGCATTGGTCGCATTCGGATTCATGGGTGCGGATATGATGCCAGTGGCGGGATCAATTCCCTCCTTCAGTACGGTCGTCTTCACCTCGTTAGGGTCCAATGGTCTTTGAAATCCAGGCATTGACAGAGTTCTTGTCTGGGAAATCTATCACGAAGATTAGTCTGACAACATTTCTCGAGCAGTAAAATCTTTTGAAGGGACTTCGATTACAATGGCTGGTAGATTGAGCTTTTCAGGCTCTACATCCGTGGGTAGATGAATTGCTGTTTGTCCTCTTTTGAGGGGTTGCATAGTTGTGAGTTGATCTTGCGACATGGAGGTGAAGGAGCTCGCAGAGCGTTTGCGAAGTGGCTGATGGGCAAGTGGCCGTTGCTCTCTGTCGGGTTCGTCCAATGATGAATCCGAGGCGATTTCATCAACCTTGAACAAGCCTTTACTATCTTGCCGCAATCCATCGGGGTGTTCTTTTCTCAGTTTAGCAAATTGGAATGGCTTTCCAGGTGCAGGTGATGCAAGTGGCGTGGATGCCGGAGAGTTCCTGAAGCTCTTGCGGCTCCTGGAATTTGTAGGCTTCGAAGAAACCAGCGACGAAACAGCTACAGAAAAACTATGTCAGTGGATTGTCCTTTCCGTCTAAACCTAACCAGAAGGCGAGTTGTACAGTCAAGAGGAGTCTTCAATTGCCCTTTTAACACTGCTAAAAACAGAAATGTCATGTCGCAATCGGTATTAGTTCGGGAATAATGTGGACAATTCTCTGGCAGAACTTCAAACCGAATTGCCATCATTCTATCCATGTCGATCCCGAAGTGAGGGCGATGAACATGTTCTAGCTATCAGAGGTAGAGGGAAGGTCTGAACGCTCCACATGTTGCTAGACGTCTCTCATACCGGTGCTGTTGTTGAAAGAAAAACTAAAGGACATACCTGGTAATGCCAATTCAAGACCAACGGCACTGTCCTTCGCTTCAACCTTTGGTCGGTCTATCGATTTGGCATCTGTCCCTGGTCTCCAGCTGTCGCTTCCCTCAGACGAATCATCCACGTTGCCATCCATGCCCTTGTCTGAATGGACGACATCAGTCCTCTGATGAGCATCGGCCAAAGGGACGGCATTGTCAGACGGGCTGGCGTTGTCTGAATGAGTTGCGTCTTTTGAAGAGGTGGCCATGTCTGCAGCGACGGCACCCTTGCTCAAAATAGGACCACCCAATTCAGCATCCTCTAAATGCTCCCACTCATCATTGTCTGAAGGGACGGCACCCGTGCTTTGGATGGCATTGTCCGAAGAAGTAGCCCCTGCCTTTCGAAGACGGACAAAGAGGTAGTATGCCGCGAGACCCCAGAAGAACAGGGAAGACGCACAGAAGGTAGTGAGGAAGATGGCAGGAAGGAGTAGCAACAAAGCACCAAGGATGGCGAAGGTGGTTGCGAGAAGCGTGACAACGATAGCAACGACTAGGGCAACGACTAGGAATACTAGGAAAACGACGAGAGCGAATACGGCGAAGCAGAGCAGTGGGATGGCAGCGAGAGCCACATTGAGGGAGAGGAAGACCTGCGAGCTGATGTTAGCATTGACAAAGACTACAAGACAATGGACGTACGGCAAGCTTCGGATAAACATAAGCAAAGTCGTGAAGCAGCTTTTTCACAGCATCTCTCTTCTCAGCTGGTAGAAGCGCATTGAAGCCGTGAGACAAGCGTCGCACAAGGTGGTTTGCAGCGTTCATGGTTTTGTCTGGTGGTTTGCAGTGGATAGGATGGATTGTTTTGCTGGAGGTCAGTAGTCAGTAATTAGAAAATGGGATTTTTGTTGACGGCCATGTTTGGGATCCAACCGTCTCCGGTACCCAATTCCAATTCCAGCTGCAGGTGCAGGTAGTTCAAAGGGAAGCAACCATGGTGACGCTGCGACAACGACGCCCCAGGGCCCAGGGCCCAGAGAGATAGGGGACGCCCCGGAGAGATGGGGGGAGGGGGGGATCAAGCCAGTCTTTCCATAGGTACCTAGATGGAGGCCTAAAAGTAATCCTTCCAACCATCGCCTCTGATTAAAACGGTTTGAACCAACATGATTGACATGGGCATGGGATGGGTGAGTCGCGTCTCCATGTGTGATGATAGAGTTCGCGTCCGACACGCCACAGTGTGGCTGGTGCTGGCGCTGATATTCCGCTGCTTTGGGATCCTTCACCATCCTCGAATTTTTATTTGTGCAAACTACATCGACATGTCCGACAAAGACAAGAAGCGGAAGAGAGACGGCCGAGAGGAGAGGCCGCACAAAAGAGTAGCTTTATCCAACACCATCAGGATCAAACATGTGCCAAAAGAGAGCATTGGGCAAGGTCCTGTACTCGGTGAGTCTACTACTAGAACTTGAAAAACTCCCTCGCTTGGGATTAATTCCTGGGAACAGACTCGGTTCTAACATATCATTACAGCATCCACCCCCGGCTTCTCCGTGCCTCAGAACCTCGTGTTTAAAGCCTACGAGAAACATAGCAATTCTCGCGGCCATGAAGACGGCGAAAGCGAAATTCTGCTACACAGCTCCACACATCCGCGATTAGACTACAAGGGACAGGAAGAGGGTTCGGGAAATGACGAGAGACTGCTGAAGCATTATGCTGCTGTATTCGACCCCGTGGCAAAGAAGCTCACTGTCATCGAAGTTCCCCATGTCACCATAAGAAGTACGCTGCGGCCAAGCCAGGAAGAGCTGGACGAGGCTGCCGCGCGTGAACAAAAGAGACAGACAATGGGTTCTTTACGACAGACACTGGGTATGGAGTTTGGTACCAAGAAGGCAAAGAAGGCCATTGCATCTCTCACAGAGAACGCCATCACGCCGCAAAATGGCGCCGCTTCTGCTGGAGCGCGTCAAAATGCCCTTACAGAAGCTGTGCTGGACAATCTCGCCACGACAACTGCATCTATACCAACTCGCGAGGAAAAACAGGCCACGATTGATAGCGCACATCCCCGTCCTAACCCCAATCTCGACGCAATACGACCCTCGGAAGTGTATGCTTTGAAAAGCCTGGTCAGTGACGAAGATCTTTCGAAGTTAGCTGTGAAGGACTGGGAAGACGCGATCGCAGCAGGCGAGAAGATTGAGACAAATATGCGCTTCGTAGCATTCAGACTGGAGGCTCTGAACGGCAAGACGAGAATGCTCAAGGTCATGAAATACATATATATCCTCTTGAACTTCTATATCGCGTTGAAGCCTTTGAGAGGAGGAGGCAAGAAGCTGCCCCCAAGGGAGGACCTGAAAAAAGCTACAGGCGCCGATGTTGCAATTCTTGATGGCATAAGAAGAACCTTCGCTCAAGGCAGGTTAGTACTACTCAGCCTCTCGTTATGTCTAAAAGCCATTGAGGATGTCCACCTCGAGATCGATATCGATAATCTCCTGGAAAATCAACTCTACAAAAATTGCCAGAAAATTATCGATATAGATCTCCATCGAGAAAGACTCCATTTCAAAAGCATCCCCCACATCTAAAACCCCACCACTAACCATCTTCACTCCAGCGAAGTACCCAAATGGCACCTCGACAAACTAATCCTACACATCTGCGCCTTGACCCTACACATCGACGATTTCACCACCGACACCCACAACATCCGCGAAGACCTCCGTCTGGAACCCCAACAAATGAACCAATACTACTCTGAACTGGGCTGCAAGGTCTCTCCACCAACTGAAAAGGAAAGAACCAAATTCGGTCTGAAAAGCGCTGCCGAGGGACGGAGTCATGCTGTGGCTCGGCTGAATATCCCGCCTGTGTGGCCGAAGCAGAGGGTTATCGTTCAGAGGAAGAAGAGATAGATGAGATAAGAGTCTTGTGTCGTAATGATGAAATGGTATTTTCAGTACTGTCTGTCGAACTTGTGCAGTGAAGTTCTTTTCCATTAGTCATTCTAGAGACATGGAGAATCGGAAGGACCGCGGATTTGTCGTTGTCAATCCTCAGGTGATCGAATTCGTATGGAATTGTTTGTTGGTGATGTAGTTTCT
Source organism: Venturia pyrina ICMP 11032 (assembly GCA_000738655.1). Taxonomy (NCBI): domain Eukaryota; kingdom Fungi; phylum Ascomycota; class Dothideomycetes; order Venturiales; family Venturiaceae; genus Venturia; species Venturia pyrina. Next base: position 162,635 of record JEMP01000055.1, on the reverse strand, counting down.
TACCTGAACTATCGTGAAGGGGATGCGGACTCTTGGAAAATCATTCCGGACCTATGTCGTGCGTGCATCCATATTCCATCCAAATAAAAGATTGATGGTAGTCTTACGATGAGATTGGGCAGGGATGGAGAGAAAATTTTGGTTTGGAAATCCGGTAAGTGCTCAAAGGAATGATACACGATCAGGACAAGCTGGAAGTATGGAGCATCAAATAACCTGCAACACAAGATATTCACGGATCAGACATACTCCAGCAAAGTTTGGAACAGTCGTTCCTATCCTTCCTTTCTGCTCTCCTCAACAAGGGACATTCCAGCTTCAGATGGACTTCAACATCGATACATATCTGAACATCAGACACTCCACACAACCGCAATCTCAAATCGAGCAAGAAAGAATTCTGTCGAATATCACAGAGAACGCACTCATTGCTCTATAATCTATCTACACACGCTCATTATCGTATGCTTCCCCCCCAAAAAAAGGGACGACCTAAAACCTCATCGCTTCAGCAATGATCTTGTACTCCTTTCTCTTCTTCTTCGTGCCTGGCGCAACCTTCACTTTCACTATACCGATCCACCTCGCCAACGCAGGGAACACGAATATCTCGCTCAAGTACATCACGGCAAATCCCGCTGCGGCCAACCCGAGAAGGAATAATTTGAAATCAAAGCTCATGTAGGTCAGTTCCATGAGATCGGTCAGCCACTGAGCCGGATCGGTAAGCATGTAGGCGGAGAGGAAGAGGGCTGTCATCATAGTTATGACAAACGGTACTAGGGAAATCTATGTTAGTATGTGCATCAAGTGGACAACGGGGTGCTTCCGCCCTCTTGCAAAACGAGAGACATATTCAAATTACGGTCTTCCAAGACGAGATCGACGTCGATAATTTTCTGGCAACGCTGATTTCGAGATTGCCACAAAGATTTATTGATATCGATCTCGCTCTTAAATAAAAAGTAATGACCTGGAATAAGTTGGTCCGAATGGAAGCGGGTAGAACTTACGATTCTTCGACATCGGCTGCCTAAATGGTTTGCCGACACTCAGTACAATTGCTGATAGAATGTAGAGGAAGCAAGAGAGCAGGAAAAGCGCAGTATCTTGTGAGTTGAGCGAGTTGGAGTGATTTCTATCGAGAACAGGCGGCTGATACCATGATTGCTTTTGCACAAACCACCATCCGATGAATTGTATGACGATCGTAATGAAGATTTGGCCGAGAAGTGGTGTGAGAACTTTCCGCGACACCAAACTCGCCGTTGGCCTCTTCTTGCTAAGGTAGGGATATGGCCCACTCCACCCCATAAATATAGCAATTGGCAAGATCAACGCTAGATCGATATATAGGAACTGAAAGTCGCCCAGGTTACTGGCTGTCGCATACAAAAAGCTAACAGACGTGAATTGAATCGCCGAATACAAGCTCATGTATTTGAAGCAGCTGAAACTGGTAACGAGGGCGGCTCGTCCCTCGCGAATGACTTCTGGGACGCAGGAGATGTCGAAGATACGGCTAGTGAAGGGCGCAGCGACAGAGGCTTCTGCCTCAGACAGGGAGATGCCTACGTCGGCCGCCTTGAGGGCTCCGCAGTCGTTTGCACCATCACCGCAGAAACCAACGCAGTAGTCTATGCCTTGTAGCTTTTCTACGAGCTCGTGTTTCTCGTCGGGAGACATGCGGGCGAATACCTGTCCTACTAAGAGCATCTCTCGCATTACTTTTTCAGGCGCGTAGTCAACAATCCAGCGGAAGACATCGCCGCTGACAGCGACTGAATAGTTTCGAAGATTGGATACATCATAGGGTAGAGACGCATCACCTTCTGCAGGCGCAGGCAGGGGTAGTAACGTTTTCTCATCCAGAGTATATATCGAGTTGTCCACACTCTCCCAGCTCAGCTTCGACAATGCTGTCCTTGCATTGCCCTCAATAAAATGGGGCACAAAGCAATGCGCTGTTGGGTCGATTAGGTTGCATTCTCTGGCAACGCTGATAGCTGTCAAGATGTTGTCTCCAGTGCACATGACCTTGCGAATGTTGGCGGAGGTCAGCTCGTCGATAACCTCTGTGGTCTTCTCCTTCAACTTGTTCTCAAAAATGATGAATCCAAGAAAGTCAAGATCAGATTCTGCCTGTTCACGGCCCATCTTCTGAACTTTGACCCAGTTGAGCTTTGGGATTGATTTTGTGGCACAGGCAATCACGCGGAAGCCTCTATGTGTATAATATCCCAGGAGTTCTTCATAATCCTGTGGAAAGCTCTCAGGTCTGCAAATCTCCTTCATGACTTCAGGCGCGCCCTTCACATAGATATCTCCGCTTTTGGCCCCAAACTGTCTGACGACAACACTGGCTCTGCGTAGCTGAGAGACGAACTCGTAGGATTTAAGCACTCCGAGCTCGACCGGTTTCCTGTCCGGATCGCGTGGGTCGTCATCGGCGTCGTATTCTTGACCAGTGGGAGGACGAGCGACAGACGGTGTCAAGGCAATGCCATCGTCTTCATCCTGATTACCTCTTTGCTCTCCTTCTTCGTACTGCCAACCCGTAAACTCAAACATCTTCACGTCAAGAGGATCTCCAAGCAACTCTCCATCAATTTTTCTCAGAGAATGGCATGTGGCCATTGTATGTAAAATTGCTCGGTTGGTGTCGTAGTCGATGGTTGGATCTCGTTCATAGGCCGATCGAGGCAGAATAGCGTCCGTGTCTGCGAGAAGGTCGCTGAAGTTGTTCTTTTGAGCAACACGTACGCCCAAAACGTCAAGTCCGTCCTCGGTCAAGGTTCCTGTCTTATCGAAACAGATGACATCAAGCTTGCCGCCAACGTTCACTCTCTGTGGGCTAATGCAGAAAATCATTTTCTGCTTGAGTCGTGATAGTGCGAAATTTGTTCCAATTGTGAGCGTGGCCGGTAGTGCTGGAGGGACGACAATGGTGATCAGATCGAGGGCTCGTACCACAATCAAATGCCATGCGAGGCCCAGGTTTACGAAGTTGACGAACGAGACGATGAAACCAATGGCAGCAATCCCGCCCATTACAGATATGTATCGGAATGAGTCTCGGTAGAACTTGAATCCAGATGGTTTGGGGAACAGCATGGATCGTACCAAGGCTCCTTTCGTGGTGTTGAAGCCAGTCCTGACCACCATAGCTAATGCCGCAGCTTCATCGTCTGTACCATCTTGAGGTCTCCTTGCTCGGATAATCTTTGTACCGCTGAACAGGAGATGCTTAGCGACGTCTGGATGAACTGAAGCAGATCCAAGTGTGAGCAATTGTAAAGACTCGTCAGTTGCTGGGACCTTGGAAACAGGAACCGACTCTCCTGTCAGCATACTTTCATTGACAATGCAATCTCCTGATAGCAGCAAACTATCGCAAGGGAATTGAGGAAGATTTGGATCGGTAACCTCGTAGACATCGCCTGGCACTAGGTCGCTAGACTCAATTGAGCGCCAAAATCCATTCCGGAGTACGCGCACATCGCACTCAAACCGTGATACTTCTCGTAGGCGTCGCATGGTGGCCCTTGTTTCGATGAGTGTGGTGACTATGCTCACAACCGAGATGATGAAGATGCAAGTAGCATAATAATAGTACTCGTCCAAGGACCACAGCACAAGACTGGCAATCTGAAAGACGTAGAAGGGATGAAATGCCTCATCAATCAGTAGCTGCATCGTAGTCTTCTCCTCAATATCAATGACATTTTTTCCAAACACCCGCTCTCGGTATTCCTTCTCTTCCTCATCCAATCCAACGCGAACTGCGCGGACCTCAGTCCAGCCAGGATCTTTCCAAGTATTCCCAAGGAGAAACTTGTCTTTGAGAGGATGGAAGCAGAATCGCATATACCGGTAGTCCAAAGATCGCAAGGTCCTGATGACTGGATGTGGGTTAGCTAATTCGTTTCAAATGTTATCAAAACGAGATCGATATTGATGAATCTCTGGTGATTTGATTTTGAACATCTCCAGAACTCGATCCATATTGGACGGATTTTGAACGACTCCATGTTGAAATAGACCACCTACCTGGGTCATCATCCTCGTGGTAGTCTCGAAGAAAGGCTTTCTCATGAGCCCCAAAGACAGATGACAGTGATCGTCCATAAGGCACTTGAACAATGTCCTGTGTTGCTACTTCGCCCCATTGATTTTCTATCACGACCCAGTCGGCTTCGCGAAGTGGTGTAGATTTGCCAACGAGCCCAATACGCCATCTTGGGAGCCATCTCAGGAGTAGATAACCCATGCCGCAAGTCATGACACAAAAGACGACATATATGGTGAAACCAATCCAAGAAGTCGTAAATCCCGCGACCACAATCGTCAAATCTTCGGTAAGAATATATATCTTCTGGTTGAGCCTCCCATTCGCGTGGCGCCCGCTTCGCGTACTTGAAGCGCTCGAAGTCCGCCGCAGTAGTAGAGGCTCATCCGGTTGTGCACTGTGCCTTGAGAATCCAGACGACTTTCGTCTATTACTCGTTGGGCGCCTGCCAGATTCCAAATCTTCCGAGTCGTAGTGTTCATATTGGAGGTCTCCGGTCAAGCTTTCTACGTCCTCATCAACTATCGCGTCCTCCTCGCTCCATTCAAATCCATCCTGCTCTTCATCGAAAAATTGGAAGCTGGGGGTCGAATCGGATCGGAAATGGCCACGATGAGAAAATGCGGATACGCTCGTAGGGACACTTTCAGCCAGAGGTCCAGAGAAGACCTCCTCAGTAGCCATTTCGACTTCGGTCATAAAGCTTGCCTCGCTCATATTGGAGCTACGCCTGTATAAGCTGCTTCTTTTCGCGTCTCTTCCCCCATCGTCCATAAAGCTGCTGTGCCTATTGGCAGCATCTTGGTTGTCGCTCATGATATCGAGATGGATCCTATTTATCGCATGGTGCGATTGGACGTGATTGAGTGAATGTTACCTGATTAGCATTGGAAGCGGTGGGCGACGAGGTACACGCGGAGGTAGGTGGAAAAGGGTGGGACGGACTTGTGGTATTTTCGTTCTTTGGTCGCTTGAAATCTAGGACAGCCCTGTTTTCCATCGTCATCACGCCCAGGAACACGGCAATCTTCAAACTCCGATTCTTTCAACCCGCAGGATTCCACACTCATGGACTCATTGCTTTCCCCCCAATTCATTTTGCATGATTTAAGAACTACTCTACAGTAAATCACCACTCTGTAGGATTTTGCAGCATACAATAGTCATTGACCTCGACTCGAGAGGCTTGAGAACCAATGGAGTCGATATCACTTTTCCCCACAGTACTACTGGTCACGATCAAAGAGTTGACAGGAAAATATCTTTCGTTGCGATTTTTCACCCTTCGAACAAGGAGCATGGGTCGGCATCAAGAAAGCATCTCGATTGCTCTAGGATTTATTTATCCCTATGTGAATTGGTTTGACACCTTGCCCATAAAGTCATCCGTGACACCAACCATGAGTAATAGAAGACTGGTCGAGCACTTGTACAGTCGTCTGTTGCAAGGGCGCCTTGATGTCTCCTGCTTGCTGAATTTTCCCACATTAACACATTGCCTCCCTTACACGTTGCTTGGGTAAAGCATGACACGAACTGAAGCACCGAAGGACTTTGGCGGGAGGTTGTTGCGGAACTGTGCTCGTACGATACCGCTGTTACCGTGGCTGTAGCAATAATTAGTCGATGCTCACTTAGCGTTTCAATCGTGTCAAGCTTACGTTCTAGTGATCTTGCCCCAGATGACTCTGTGTGGTGTTAGTATGTCTTCCTCAAATTCGACTTCTTGTTCTGTCGGTTTCTCGGTCCTGTAAATCCACGAACCTGATCTTGGTGCCTCGGATCTCCTTGGATGCGCGGTAGACGTATGCAACCTTCTTTCCGCAGTAGAACCTGTCTCTTGTCAATACCATGCCTTTCTTCTTCCATACTGTGCTGCCTACTGTGCTGCCTCCGATGATCCGACGCCCTCCAATTGTAGCAAAGATGTGTCGGGGTTTGTGTTGCGCTTGGCACGCTGGTAGGATACGTGACGACCTGAGGGGGACAATGTTAGCCATCTGTTCAGATTTGACCGCCGCGCGAGCCCTGGTTCCAATCCATATTTGCAGGAGATGGCACTCCAAGACTAGAGCTCATGCTATCCCTCTCCTAAGGTCAGTGAAAGAGAGAGGCATGGCCCTGCTTGTCGGCGATTTGTGGGATTGCTTGGAATTCGAATCTGCGGGTGCGCATTGGGATCAAGGAAATGCTCACCTTTGACGTATAACCGGTGACCAGATTCAGGCATTGTGGAGGTATGTGGGATCCTGTCGAACGAACTATGTGGTGTTGTGGGAGTTGGCGTTGGGGAGTTTCGTTATCCGTCCACGGTCATTTTTGGGAATTTCGCACTCAACTAGTGGGATCACGTGCACAAACTGGCGAGACGTTGTCCATTCGAGCCTCCATCGTCCCCTCACTATCACCTCCCATCAAAAGGCAACAGAAAGCAATGACTATTTCATCGAGGTTTAATCTGGACTGTAACACTCCCAAGTTATTCTGTTTTCGGTTCATCACCTAGTCCTGCTCCCAATCCAACATTCAGATGTACGATTCGATTTTCTGGCCTCTCTACCCCCTTTGCCCCTCCGGATTCTGACCCCGGAATTCGATCTCGTCGCATTGATGGGTACTGGAGATTTCACGAAGAAATCATCCAGGGGTTTCACGACCTTATTGCGCATTGGAGCGCTCACAACTCAGTCGAGCCGAGGTTTGATAAGGAATGAGAGTATTAATATCCTATGACTCCTACCTGTTCCCGTCTACTTCTCTGCTCACCCACATTGTTCGTTGTATAACCACAACTAGAAGTCCGGGTCATTGCAAACACCTCGGCAGCAGTCACAGGGGATGGTTGAGATGGGCTAATCAATCATTGATGATACTACTAATATGGGATAGGAATGAAGCCTCGACCTCACCAATCTCTCTTTCTCCTCAATCGGTTCATTACATTAAAGATTCAACCAGAATCCACTGGATATACCAAACGAAGTTACAAACCATATTACAAACCATTCATTCTAATCTGCGCTGGTGTTGGATCTCCCTGTCCAAAGAAATCAATCAACACAACATTTGGATTTCGCCCATACATTTCTTTGCAAAGATCCGACTGCGCATTGACGCTCGATGCCGAATTGGTTTTATCTGCATTGATCCTGTCCGGCACGACTATGTTGAAAGGAAGCTTAACGTTCAACATGTGATTGACGATGAACATGCTGGCTTTGCCGTCTGCGTTCTTTTTGTTCGCCCGATCGATCTTGCATTGGGCGAACTTAGAGTCGGTTACGCCGTAGGGCGTTTCGAAATAGTAGTTGAATTCATCGAGGAGATAGGGGACTGCTGTTTCATCGGCTCCATAGTCTGTCGAGTGTTAGCTTCCATCGTTCAAATCTCTAGAGCTTCTACACACCAATAAAGGTGACAAGTCTCTGCCCAGAGGTAATCATATCTCCGACTGTAGGCCATGCATCCATCGCGAGCGGACTCAAAGCACGATCAGGCTTGAAACCCATTTGATCCAGTCCGACCTTTTTGAAGATGTCATCAAAAGTGCTCATAGGCACCTTATCAGGATTCGTCAACAGCAAGGTAACCAAATCCCTTGGATTCTTATCCATCCACGTCTTCAGCTCTCTTAAATAATCCTCGACAGGTCCAGCATCTTCCAGATCGCACGATGTATGGCACATCTTTACTTGATTCTCAAAGTTGTGGGTCTGAGATTGCAAATACCGAATCCCTCCATCTAATTGATCGGTGATGGATTTGATCTGATTCTGCGTAGGAAGCAGCCCAACAAAAGCGGAATCGTGAGTGCCGATGAATGTAACCTCGGAATATTTACGGTCGCATAATGCGGCATTTCCATTGCATGTAGCTGCACGCGAGAAGAGATCGATGAAGGAACGAATGTGAATCGAAAGTGGCGCCGCAAGAACTGGAGCGGTTAAGAATGTTTGAAGTAACAAGATTACACCAAGGGCCAGCATGGTGCCGATTGAATTAAGATTCTGCAGAACGAGTGACTGAGAGACAGAGAAGCAAATGGAAGTAGAGACCAAATTTGATGGTCGGAAGGCAAATTCCATATATACATCAAACGAACTCACGGTCCCAAGAGCTCCTTTCGTGGCTGAGCAAGTAACAGGCTCAACATCAAGAATGCTAGTTGAAACATTCTTGGTGAGAAAGAGTCGTTTAAGGTGCCGGAGCTCAGTGATTGGCTGGCACCATCGAAATATCGTTTATTCAGCCCAATGCCTCATCCTCATTCGTCCTACCTTCCCTTTGCTGGCTATGGACTTCGATTTCAACAACATCAGCAGGTTATCTTCAAAACGGGTCTCTCAACGCCACAATAACACCATAATCTATTGATGATGTGCACATAGTTGTTTCGGAAAAGCTTGTTACCAATCTTTCAGCCAACAGTCAGTAGCATCAGAAAAGACTTCACTTTGCTCTTATTCTCGTCCTCGTTGTTGTAAAAGGGTCAAAATTCTTCTCCCCTGCATGTAATATCAGGCAGCCTTTTGGTTCTAAGCGCACTGGAAATCATTGGTACACTGCGTGTGGATGGGGTGTGCTTCTTTATGCGTGGAAGTGATTTTAGAAGTTCGGCGGTAAGCGTAACGATTTCTAATGGCTAGGAAGGCTATTGATCAAGGAGAAAATCTTGCTGGTGGAGCGAATGGATCTTCAGCGCCTAGGAGATTTCATTCTTGATTGCGGCCGTGTTCTGTCTTAGTTTGCCACGACTTTTATAGGTTCGCAATCATTGAGGCTTCCCCTTTTCTAGTGTTGGAAATGCTATTGGCAGCAAATTTCACGCACAGATTGAAGATGGCCTTCCCACTCGTAATTTGTTGCCGAGTATCTACTTCCATATTTTGATTGTGTATGCGATTGATTCTGAGATCAAAATGTCCCCAATTCCGGAAACAATGATCTGAATTGTGGACTGAAGGCTTGTGCAACTAAGGCTCGGGTATAACACTGAGGATAATTGACAAAATCGGTGTTCCCGTGGGACCATGATTGGAAGGTAGTATATTCAGACCCAGTCGTTTAACGAAGGAGGTGGATCGCAAAACCTGGTCGTAAATGATTCATGTGAGCCTGACACTAGGAGCGTTTGGCAGTTCAAGTGCTGAAGCTCTCTAAATAAGGAGCTGCCTCGAACTTGCCAGGACAAGATCCTTGCATCTTCTAAAAACAACAATTTCGGCATGAATTTGTTTAATTGATGGCCAACTGTGTAAGGCCATTTCGGGGCGTAAGACCCAACTAGCTTGTACAATATCACCACTGGGCATCCCTGGCACTTCACCACCAAGGAGCCTCGCGCCCTTCGTGCAGCCCAGCAATCCCTAGACCGATCCCACGTAGGTATTCTGTCCAAAGCCGCAGTCTATCTACCGAAAATACCCTCCTAGAAAGCTAGTTGAACCGTCCACCACACTGGAGGAGGCGCCGCACCGGCGTCGAAACCTGGGAGTTGAACCTACAGGCCACTCTTACCCACCCTATTATCGGACCCTCAGGCGTACAGCCAGTCTTGCATAGGGAGGCTGCCGCATCAGGCCCATCAGTCGTCTGCAAGTAAATATAAACAACAATTTCAGAGGAGTATTTTATACCGTAAAGATTGGCGAAACTGGCTAGTGCCTCGTGTTTAAACGAGCCTCGTGATCCGCTTACTTAGTTATGTCTTCCAGCAGTAATTAGTCCCTTACAGGACTATTTTTATAAGATTTCTACCAAGGTAACTATCTTCTCTTCTTAAGCTTCCTATTACTTTTTAATTCAAGTCTAGAACTAAGCGTTGAGGATTTAGTAGCGTGACTAAAGTACGATTACGAGCCTGGATAGGGCTGTACGAGCCTCGTGTTGGTCAGTCCGAACACGAAGCACTAGCCAATGTCGCCAATTTTGGCGGTATTGTTACACTCGGACGCATCCATGGCCCTTTCAATATTGTGTGCTTTCGCTTGGCGGTGATCTCTTGCTTGGATTAGGTTATACCTACCGTACACTGTACACTCCCTTGATCCGGGAAGAAGACGGCATGACGGAAATCTGCATTGTGTGCTATCTTTGTCGAAGATTTCATAGAGTCTATGATCTCCTTATCTCTCTCATTGCCGATGCTGGACGGAATTATATGAACACAGGTTTGTCCCCGAGGCACTTGCTTGACGGGTGGTATCAGCAGCTCAGCCGCTTCGTTGCTGTCAGTATTCCATGCCCGGGTGTCCTCTCTCCATCGCATTTACATCTAATTTCTTACTCCCAATTTGTTCAAGTATGGTCTCATTTCTTTCAGTCACTTTGCTTTGTCTTGGGCCACTTTGGTTCAATGAGGCACAGGCAAACTCGTACCAAGCCTATCGGCCTTTTGATGATATATTTCGCGAGGAAAAGATGAAGAGCTGGGATAGCACGCAGCAAACTAGCTCCCAACCAAGTGGCCCAGAAGCCGATCCGTCGCAGTTCCGATTCTACAACAATAATACGTCAGGCTTTCGCGTCAAGAGCCTACCCGATGTTCCTTTCTCTGTGGGAGAGATGTATGCAGGTCTCATGCCGATAAAAGCTGGAGATCCATCGAGGCAGCTCTTTTTCGTTTACCAACCAACGACAGGCCCACCAGTCGACACCATCACCATCTGGTTGAATGGTGGACCTGGTTGCAGTTCGCTGGCAGGCTTCTTACAAGAGAATGGTCGTTTCTTGTGGCGTGAGGGCGATGCTGCGCCAGTATTGAACCATTATTCCTGGTACATAATGACTGGAAAGCATGAGAATATCTGCTAAATTTCACATTAGGGTCAATATGACAAATATGCTCTGGTAAGTAGGCCAAAATTGGGCAGCGCAAATCTTCCGTCTTCACGTTACATTGAGATTTCTGGCGACACCGGAGATCAAGCTTCCAGAGGTGTGTTGGTGCCGGTATGGATCTGAAAGAGGCGTGCTCGGAAGCACTTCCTGTTACCTCCAAGTCGAGAAGAAACAGAAACGAGCAGCCGGTTGTGTTCTAGCAAGTTGAACGACTCATACTAAACATGAAGCTAGGGTAGAGCAGCCCATCGGCACTGGATATACCATTGGGAAGCCGACATATGCATCTGAGGAAGAGATTGCGGATGACTTCGTTGGCTTTTTTAAAAACTTTCAAGAAACATTTGGAATTAAGAACTTCGAGATTTATGTTACTGGTAAGTCGTGTTTGCATTTTGGGAAGACGAAGTACTGACAGCGTTGCGCAGGAGAGTCATATGCAGGCAAGTAGAGTTGGACTCCAATGGAAGCATCCTAACATTGGCGATGCAGGACGTTTTGTCCCTTACATATCATCGGCATTCCTCGACCAGAAAGACATGAGCCTGTTCAATTTGAAAGGTATGAAGCAATTATGGCGTGTGATGCTCCGGGTGGGCTGTCAGCTTCGCCATCCGAATCCTTCTCCGTGACCATCGAAAAGATTAATTCAACTCAAGACAGGTGACGATGAGTTTTTGGCACCATGATCTGGAAAGTCGCTAAAAGTTTATCGGCATCTCTCACGGGTTTGAAGTACTAGCCGGATGGGAGGTTACTACTGAAGAGCGGAGAGTTGATGGCCTCGCATTACCCGTCGCTGAAAATCTGCCTGTTATTTTGTGCTTGACGCATGACTGACTGACATTGCTTCTAGGTGCCTTGGTATACAACCCATGCATAGGCGCATACGACAGTGTCCAGCAGCAAATCCCTATGGTACCATTCGTCAAAGCAAACAGCGACCTTTTTCGTTTCAACGGTAGTCAAATCAAGGATTTAGAGAAGCTTCACAAATCCTGCGAATACGAAGGTTTTATTGAGAAATTCTTGAAATTCCCACCTCCAGGACTTCAACCAACAGACGTTGGCCCAAAGAGCCAGGAATGCAATATTTTTAGGCGCGTCCGGGTCGCGGCGGCCTTAGCTAACGTCTGTTTCGACGTTTATATGATCAACAGGACCTGTCCAAGAGGTGCCGACGTTATCAAAGCCTCAAGTCTGAGACCGGCTTACTTCGACAGAGCAGATGTGAAGATCGCTATTAATGCGCCCGCATCAAGCAGATGGGCCTTGTGCAGCGAAGTAAGAACATTTAATGGAAGCGGAGGACCTGAAAAAGAAGGAGATCTTTCTGCAGATCCGATCCAAGATGTTCTTCCGAAAGTAATTCAGGCTACCAATCGTGTCTTGGTGTCAAATGGCGACTACGATCTGATTCTCATCACAAATGGGACCTTGCTTTCAATTCAGAATATGACATGGAGCGGAACACTCGGCTTCCAAAATGCACCGGCGACACCTATCAATATACCAGGCCAGAACTCCTCTGCAGGGATCCAGCATTATGAGCGAGGGTTGATGTGGAGTCAGGCTTTTAAAACAGGTCATATGGTAAGCCATAGAGATCCCAGATGTCACGCTGCGGGCTAATAAAAAGGTTCAAAGGGACCACAGTATGCCCCAGAATTGGCTTTCCGGCATTTGGAATGGCTTTTGGGCAAAAGAGAAAGTCTCTGAACTTGAAGCAGCATTCCTGTTTCGGAGAAACAGGTTACAAGCAAAAAGAAGTTCTTGCTAGGTGTTAAGGACAATCAAGCGTATATAGAGGGCAACCCCACCATAACGAAACAACAAGCTTCATACAACCCATAATCTCACCATTTTGGTAGCTCAGGAAGAGCAAGCCCATGAAGTGCTACGTCTACAGCAAGAACCTCGTCGAAGCCATGAAACTTCAAGACTATACTGCTGCGCTTGGAGAGGTCAACGGGAAGTTGAGAACAATGCTAATGAACACTCGCGACAAGTCGTTCGGTAAGGGTAAGTGGGATGAGAAGGGTGTGACGACAAGCCATAATCTCACCACTAAGAGAGCTCCTCGCTCTCAAAGGTAGATATAATATTCGGCGATGGTCAAAGTACTGATCACTTCTATTGCTACTGGCATGAAAGTTGAGAGAGACCTGTATGAGCGAGATATTTCAATGTCCTGATTGAGAATATCAGTATCTCGAACTCGCCATTGACTTTGATAGCTAGCAATCAGGGTCAACAACTTTTTCGAAGAGTACAACGATTTCAGTTTCGATTCGACAATCCTCAATATACGAGATGCTTGTATATTCCTATTAATATCACCATGACGATGGCATTTGGTCTGGAATGCTGAGAGATCTAGCAGAACATATATCTGCTTTTAGATTTGATAGCTAGATCTTTCCGTTGTATGGTATTAGTGTCTCAGCATGATAGCGATTCATGATTGCTTCGTTTACTGGGTCCCAGAGAAGCGAATCCGACTTCGCGAACCAGTTCCCGGAGAACTGCTGCTCGCACGCCTCAGACAAGCCATCATCACCAAGTACGCGACACCCGTAACCATGGCCACACACAACTTCACCGCGATGGGCTCGCTCAACGACGTCCCATCTTTACAATTCATGTGGGGCGTTCACGACGAATTGATTCCGCTTTTGGATGACGAACGTCCCAGCCAAACAGCGAAGAAACTGAACCTAAAGGGGGAGGGGATCTACTCAAAATGGCTGACGTACGATGGCCCAGCAGAAGCTTGCCCAAGCAACAATGTCAACATATCAGACGCTACCGCCGCTTGCTTTCTTGACACGAGGAGCGACGCACATAGTGACAGGGAGTTCACATGCGCATACCCGACGACATTCGAACTCGAAGGTTTGAAACTGGTCTTCACCAGACCCGGCCTGCTGGGGAAATATCTATTAAACCACGGGATAATCATACATTCCAAGCAATATAGTATGGAAGGAGCTATGACAGGGGATACATAGCTATATAGCAGCAGTTCATCTCAAGATTAATCAAACACACTTACACACACTACCATAACACAACATTAACAACAAGATTGGATTGGATGTGAGTTACTAAAACATCTCTCATGATCAGCATCGTAACTCGGAATCGATCAATACATCTTCTTTTGACATGATAACGATGTCTTCATTCAAAATTCCAGAAAGATGTCGATTTATATTCAACGAATAGAGGTTGTATAGGTATATGAGATCCTCAAACATGCCTACATATAACTATTATTGCTATTTCTGATCCCTCGTGAATCATTCAAAGGTCTTTGATGTTGAACAACGATATCCGGACTTGATGATGTCTTCGTCTTCACCTCATGCGTAGTCTTTGTTTCTAGATCACGGGGATATCATCGAGAACTAGATAACTGTGAGTTTTCCCTAGCTATACGAAGTGCTAGACTCCTCTTACGATCGCTAATATCAAGTGTTCATTTATTAGAAAATAGTGAAGGTTCCTCATCCGTCGCGATACTTTCAAGATATGATGAGTTCGACTCTCCTTACTGTGCGACCGATTTCTTCGTTCAGCTCCTTCCAAGATTCGCAAGTTATCAAGAACTGTGAGGTACTCTATAGTTAATCAAGACACTGGTCATCTCACTTGTTATTATCGCATATGTTAAATGGTCAATGGGTGTTGCAAACAATCTTATTTGCTACGAGTAATCTCTGATTATGAATGTTATTACTCTTCTCCGACCAATTGCAGTACTCGATCAATAATCTATAAACTCGACGAACCATGGAGGGTCGTCATCACGCTCGGCGGCCAAGATCACTGCTTCGGAGTACAGCTCTCTGTCCTCATCCGATGTGACTGGATAGCGGTGGCGTGCGGGAGGATCCTCAGCCTCGATGCCTGCGTCGGGGTCATCCTCGACATCCATCTCGCCGTCGTGCTCTTCGCCAAAGTTAAAGTAATTGTCAACGAACTCATCCCCATCAGCCTCCATCTCGCCGTCGTACTCTTCGCCAAGGTCAAAGTAGTTGTCAACGAGCTCATCCCCACCAGTCTCCATCTCTTCGCCAGTCTCTTCCTCTTCATCATCGCTGTCGGGGACGAACGCACCTGCGCGACGATCGACATACCAAGCGTTCGCATAGAACTCGTCTTGAGGATCGTATCCCAAGAACTGCGGGTTCTGCAACAGCCAAGCAGCCAAAGTCGGTGGATTTGGGACGTTGGTCCAACCCAACCGAGCTTGCTCTGAGGCGCTGAGCAAACGAGCGGCATCGAGGCCCTCACGGACGCGCTGTGGAACCTCCTGTGGTTTGAAGAGAGGCTCCGTATCACCAGTTTTCGGATTGATCATGACCATCCCGGCCAGATCAACTTCCCAAGGAGACGCCTAGAATCAATGTTAGCAACGGAAATACGAAAAGAACATCGACACTCATACCAACATGATCTGGTCGTCTGTCAAACGACTCATCAGAGCTGCGAAGCCTTTGGTGCTCGAGCCAGTGTTGACGTAGCCAGGGAACAGACCGAGCTTGTTTCGATGGCGGTAGGTTTGGCGACGGCGTGTTATCTTGTTCGCATGCTTCGCTCGAGCGTTCTTGAGATCCTCTTCATCCTCTGGAGCAGTTGGCGTGTCTGCGTCGACAATTCGAGTGACAATGTCACGACGAATGTTCGCGCCACGCAATACCCAAAGCTCCAATTGCGGTGCATGGCATTGAGCATCTCTGAGAGTATTGGGGAGTCCAGCAACTTGGTACAAGACAGGCGACCCATGGAAGAGGTTACCCCGGACGACATTGCCATTGGTATCAACGACCTGCTGCAGGGGAGTAGTGACAGGTGGTGTTGGAAAACATGGCCAAGCATGAATGACCTCCCGTCGAGGCTTTGTCTCCGCACGGCTCTTTACAAGAAAACCGCCTGGTCCATCGTTGAACGAGCTGTTGGCGGCAGGAGCAGACATGGCTAGAAGCGTGTTAGTCTTTGAAGAGATGTGAGTAGCATAGGAGTAAGCCAAAACATACTTCGAATGGTAGTGATATGTGGAAAGAGTGGCGTGAGGATGGAAGCTGTCCGTACTTGACCGGTTCATGCAAAGTGCCGGGCTGTATCGATGGACGTGAAGTAGGCGTGAAGAGAGGAAGAGCTTGTGGGATCAGAGAAAGGAGTGCAGGCGGATTAAAACTAGCTGAAGGAGCTCAAGCGAATGAATAAAGTAGCCGGAGGAAGACCCAAGGGACGAAAGTGGTTGCGTTGTGTAGGTAAAACGGCGGAGTAGCAATTTTGGCGACGACAGTGGGCTAGATAGGAGTCATTCGCGCTGCCTATTAACTCACGTGTTAGTTATTTATTGTGAATGATACATGTACAGGAAGATGTTATTTACTATTGTGACGTATGCCCCTTTCTTGACCTTGTCCAAAGAAAACCACCAATGTTGAGGGAATAACAGGAATTCGCTCACGACGCCAACGACATTTCCATGAACATAAGCTAAACCAGTACATATGCATAGCATAGTTTCATTACCTCGTATCCTTGACTGTACTTGAGATGCGTAGTAGAGGGATGTGTGCAGTTGTTCATGTCCCTAAGTTGATGAGCGGAAATCTGGATATCCGAAATGATATGCCTCCCCATCACAAGCTTTTAAGACCATGTTAATGCTGTGGTAATCGCAGTATGGATTGCCTGCTATCACTTCTTGCACTCTTCCAGAATCCCTTAAGCGGAGAAGCCATCTAATTTTGGGCGTCGTGTCCGTTTCGAGACTCTACTTCGACAGTGCCATTGTGCCCCACAATCCCTTTCCGGCCTCTGAAGTCTGTTGCCCAAATCAAAGGCTCCTTTGTCATCATTTGAGGTCGGTAAACAAACTGTTCTTGATTCTGAACAGAGCTGTATTTAGCCCTCGTGATGGGTTTTCTGTGTTAGCCAAACACCGCATTTTTTTACAACTACCTCAATCACTTACCAATTTCCCGCAGAAAACACTCCTAACAAAGACATCCTGAATGAACAACTTTTCCAGAACAAATCCCCTTTGCAACACCTCCTATAAACTCCCTTTCCAAATACCAGTGTCTCGCGCTGCATTGTAGCAATGGGACGGCCATCACGCGCGGTTAAACCCGTGAAGTAAGTTGCCAAAAAGTGATACGCCCTCCATCTCATTGCTGAGCTGACGGAAAAAGTTACGCACAATACGACCGCGGTGCTTTTCTCGACGACAACGAAAACTCCGAACAAAAGCGCGACGCTTCCATGCTCGACAGCGACTCAAACGACGATAGCGACGGAAGCAACTACGACGACAAAGAAGACCAAGACGCATTGGAGGACGACAACTACGAAGACATCGACTTGGATGCCGACCAGCAAGAAATGAACGACACCAGTCTTGGTGGCGACGAGGATAGTGAGTAGAGAGCCCGGTGGTTTCCGCCGCCGATATGTGCTCACATGAAGTCAGACCTCATGGACGCCTCCGCCTTGAAATCGAAGAGACGCAAGAACAATGCCAATCCAATGAAGCGGAAGAGGGAGATTCCAAGGGAACCTGAAGAGGTTTTAAAGCGTGGTGCAGCCCTTGCAAACGTGGCAGAGGCTCTTCTGAACGAGCAACGAGCGAGCGATGCTGGTAGACTGGTAAACAAGGCGGATTACGGTAATAAAATTTTCACCAGCTTCTCCTCCACTCACGCTGATACGAACTTAGTGACATTGCCCAATCTTGAGACACCAGATGAATTCAACGATTTTGGCAACCAAATCATAGCACAGGTGGATAGTTTGGGAATCGCTGTCGGAGATTTCAACGCCCACCCCTTCCTGAGCTTCATATCCTCCCCATGGGAGACACGTCCAAAATTCCGCGAGTGGTGCGATGCAGCAAACAAACCCATCCGAAGCGCCTGGCGCAAGGCTTATCCAAAACACCAAATAGCGGCAGACAAAAAAGCCAATGGCGGCGTGGATCGACCAATTCTAGAGTACCGCAATGAGGTCCTCGATGCCGATAAATATGGTGTCATTCGCGATGTTACCTTCCTGCCAAATCCAGTCCCTCTCGACACGCCGTCTTGGAAACTGGCTCTCTACACCACACTTGGAGCCACACCAGACGATATTGCGCACAGAATAGCTAAGACGGATGCCGCCCTGGACGACCGAGTTGTCAGCCATCAGCAGTTAAGAAACAACATCAAGAAGAAGGTCGATGATTGGTCGAAACTCTACCACGGAGGTTTCCAGTGGCTGGGAGATCGTCAGAAATCTCGCGCACGTAAGGATAACAGTGAAGAGCCAGAGCTGAATTCCGAGGGATCAGAGCTGAAATCTCGTACAATTCAAAGCCAAAGTAAAGCACGAAAGAGGAAGTCTCGTGCACGCAAAGTCAGAGCCGAAGCGCAAGAGCAAAAGTCTCGTAAAGGCAAAGGCAACAGTGAAGCCAATGGTAGTAGTGAAGCCAAAGACGATGGTGAAGTCAATGGTAGTAGTGAGGCCAAAGACGACAGCGAAGCCAAAGACGATGGTGAAGTCAAGGACAATAGTGAAGCCAAAGAAAAAGAGCCTGGACACGAATTCGCCAGGGCCGTTCTTGCTGGTTGGGGACACAGACGACAGGCAGTCTCAGACCTAGGCTACTACTTCGTAGGTGATCCATCTCCTTCATTCGTCACTACACTAACATCTTGCAGAACACAACCTGGGAGGTGGACATCAAGCTCGGCGTCATGCGGCAACCAAATTCTACAAGGATTCCTTATCCCCTGTGGGCGCCCAGGACGCGCGAGAAGATCCCGCCGTTGCTTCTCGAATGGAGGAAGGAAATTGCCAAGCTGCCTGAACTGCCCGATTTGAAGGACTTGATCGATGACTATGCGGGAGAGATTGACCTCGAGAATGAATCCTACAAGGATGAGGAGGTCATGCCTGGAGTGGAAGTTGGCGTGGAAGAGGAGGAGGCCATGTCTGAAGTAGATACTGCCTCGGAGAAAGGCACATCGCCAGGAGACAATGGACACGCAGAAGACTTCGCTGATGGCCCAGAAGATCCGCCTCTCTCCCCCGAGAAACACACGTTGTCGAGCTCTCCAAGCACCAAACCTCCAGCGAGGAAAAGACGCAAGGTATTGAAGCGCTGATTAGAGTGATCATACTGGACCAAACAAGCTCTCCAGGTTAATGAGTACTGGCAAAATCACTCCCATAGCATACATTGAACGCTGGGAGATACGAAAACGAGAGTTGATGCTTGATGTCAATCGTTTTGAGCCAGATAAGGTCTTCAGATTGCTGATTCTGGCAAAACAATTTCATAGCATAATTGACATTCTCAAAAATAGCCAAATAATCGTCTGATTCCTAAAAATGTGACGTTAGCAGTGTTCATTTGCTTGTAATTGAAAGGTTCGCGGGGAAACTATTCCGAGTCACGTTTGTTATCACTGTCAAGTCTGTTCAGCTTGAACACACCAATCCTCACGTCTTGGCCTTTCAAAGTCTACCACAACTCTTCCTCTCACCTTTCTCTCTCAGTATCAAAGCTTGTAGCAATACTAAGACCAACCATAAGCAGCATATACATCAACCTCTTCCGCCATTTGGCACAACGGCTACGCTCTTCACAATGGACGACCAACACGATGTGGGCTTGAATGCAAACATGTCGCAGCAGTCCGGAGGAGACAATGGTCCCACCATGCCACACCCTCCACAGCGCGGAGAGCCCTCGAGGCCTATGGATGGGTTTCACCGAGGACGAGAAGGGCTTGGGTCTTCCTCAGCTCGCAGTGCACTCCAAAATTCTGGAAACATTCAACCAGGTAAGACAAGCAGCACCTCAACCGTGGGTCGAATTGGCGGCCGATATTTACTGACGCCTGCTAGGAACGATGAAGGGAGACATGAACGTCCAGCAACCCAGCCGAGTGTTCAATCACTCCATGCAATCACAGCACCAACCCTACATCGGCCAAGCGGAGCGCATTCGGAACGAGAGCGAGCCCGACTGGCACCAGAAAGACGAGGCGTACCAGCGCAACTTCTTGCGTGGCATGCGCCTGGAAATGGTTGATCGAGTTACCACATGGAGTGGTCGTTCTCGACAAAATTTTCAGATGCTCCTAGGAGTCGCCCATGCTGACATACAGCGCGAGTATCAAGTCGCCGACGGTGCTCTTTTTGACTTGACGTTCTCCCAACTCGACCAATATTCCTCTTACAACTTCCGATTCTGGATGCAACTCGACCGAGATCACCGCTCGGGTGCTCTTGGGACATGGGACAAAGTCCTTAATCGTCTAGCGCTCGAAGACCCCAAGACTCGTAGATTTGACCGACTTTTGGAAATCCTTCAAGTGATGCAGGAGAAATCCAGAATCTTCGACCAAGAGGAGGTAGACCTGGACCGTGAAGCGGCACTTATCGTACAAGCCTCCGACATAGGGAATGGCAAGACGGTAATCGAATTAGCCGGCGCCTATTACAGTGATCACACAACGTGGACAGCCAAGCCAGAACACTATCATGGCTTGTTCCTCAATCGTCTGATCAGCACGCCGGCGAGCGAACATGAACAACAGCTTGGAGTGTCGTTGCACAAAGCTTTGGATTATCGCGCGCATTTCGCCAAGTTCGATCGGAAAATGTGCACTGAGCGACGCGAGTATTGGCCAGAGCCGAGCTATGCGCAGCCCGACAGTCCGGTGGATATCAACTGGAGCATCCAGTACCGTAAGTCAGCGCACTTGTCCTGCAGATTTTTGCTAACAAGAATGCCAGATAATGTGTATAGGCCTTGGAATCGCGACCAGGCTATACAGCGATTCACCCGTGCTTGGCAAGACCTGACGCTGCAAGATTTTCCATATGGTCACCTCCCGTACGAGGTCGCCTTGTTGATTCCTCTTCCGCGTATCGATTTCCCAAAGCTCCCACAGTCACAACCTCCGCAGAAGAAGTTAAATGAGGAGAAGGCCGGCAATGAGGAACCCATGGAGCATGAGGATGATGCCGCGTTGGATAGGGGTGAGGCTGAAGAGGAGCCAGTCGAAAAAGAGAACGAGGCCAACAAAGATGGGGAGGAACTCCATCGTCGGGCACACGTGTATTCGAAGGGAGATATTCCGTTCCTCCCGGATCCATACCCGTACAGAATCGCCGACGTCAAAGACCACTCCACGTGGACCGAGCTCCAGGAGTTCCTGTCATACGTATTTGGAGTTGACGAAGGTGAAATGGCAGAACGAGTAGTCACCACAGATCGTTGGAACACATGTCGCAATTTGATCCGAAAGCGAATAGCCTACAAGCGCACAGTGCATCGGATTCTGGACCCAGACACACTACCAGTGAGGAACGAACAAGTGACCGAAATTGCGGCTCAAATCGTGAATGGGGGAGGCAAGATCGGCAAAGAATCAGAGACTTTGCCAGCACTGACAGATGAGCAGCTCTTGTTCGTAAGTGATTCCCTCAGTGCGCTGCTCGGATTCGTCCACTAATCAGGCATTTAGAACGTGACCTGGGACATCAACGTCTGGCAAGGAACGATGAAACAGAGCGATGGGGCGGACGATGCTCAGACTTTCCCATTGCCACCTCCACGGGAGATCGAATCAGAAATGCTGAAGAAGCTACTGAGAGGTCTTGATCGCAAGATTCCCACATTGGATTGGCTGATCACAAAGTATCCGCACTTGCCTGACACTCGACCCCGTTGGACCGCCCAGCCAGAGACTGAACCAAACTTTGGCCAATCTGTGCCAGATACAACCAATGATGTCGCTGGTGCGACGACCACCATGCTGAATAGTCCGGCTAATCACCAATCTGCGGCAATGCAAGAAAATGCGCCACGTGGAAAGGGTCTTGGTAGTCTTGATCGTAGTGTCCGCCCCCAATTGTCTCAGCAAGCTGCTCGCCCGACCGCACCCATGTTTGCTGGCGCTTCTCATCATCCTCAAGTTGATTCAGGAGCCGTTCAACGACATCAATTTGGCATGCATGAGAGCGGACCGACAAGTGGCTTCAACTTGGGCTTGAGCACCGAAGACCAGAAGAAGCGAGGTCATCAGGCGGATGTTGAAAGTGAGGATAACTGTTTTGGTAGCACGCCTGAGAGAATCCATACGGCATTCTCCAACAATATGCTCAACGGCAGCAACGGTACAGTTTTCCCTGCATTCAGTCCAGATGCATTCGCTGAAGGCCAGCAACCACGAGAATCATTTTCAATGGCTGACATGGGCCAAGCAGGCATGCGGAGCTCACAGTACTCTCTTGGTCCGCTGCCGCCCGCACCACAGGTGAACAGTAGATTTCCCCTGGCGGTTGATGAGAATGGGAACGCCACGGTTGTGATGGAACATCGACAAGGCGAGGTTGAGCCGGAGGATGACTTTCTTGATCTAGAGGATGACTTTCTTGATCTAAAGGATGACTTTCTTGATCTTAAGGATGACTTTCTTGATCTAGAGGATCATTTCCAATTGTGAAGATGGTGACTTGAAGGTCCATATCTGGATGACAAGGTTTCGGCTACATTGATGGGGCGGACTTTTGTGAGCAAGATGATTGTTCGGGCGTGGTCAAAAGATGACAGGCCAGAAGTGTAGTTTCCAGCACGCTCCAGAAAAGGGGCACATTATAGATTGATTTTGGGAAGGCAAAGACCCAATGAGAGAACCATGTCGCGGAATGGTGTGCCATTTACCTGAGGTGATTAAACGAAACAAGATTTACCCAGAACTTGCTACTTGCCAGCATGCCGTTTTCGCGAAGTTGTGGAATACCGCAATCAGGATTCCTGTCTGTGTATCCACCAGTCTCCGCGATGCAAGGAGGAAGTGCTGTAAGCCTAGCGGAGGGTTGATTTCGATAAGCGCGGATAATCATGGGCCGAAGTGACTTCCCTTCATTTTAGTATAGTTGTTGTCCAAGCGAGCATGATAGAAGTAAAGCAATTCCCAGCGCCCATTTCTGAATACGAAGGTGTGCAATTTGCTACTGATTTGCTGCCAGGGTATACTAGGCTGGCCAAACCTGTGTGTATCTTTTCATATCGATCAAGTATATAGCAACGCGACTGCTGGTCTCCTGATAGTCGGAGCACAACGAAGTCAATCTTGGGGCGATTCGTTTTATATTTGAGATCGTGACCAGGCGTCAAGCTCCCCTTGCCATTATAACAGTGCCAATGATAGGGAAAGATATGGTCATCGATCTGTTGCCCGGCCTGAAGCTGGACAGACCTGGCCGGCGCGTCCTTCAACACGCGTCAGATCGAGGTGGTGGTCGCACAGATCTCAATGGTGTTTAGACTTTGAAGTCAAAGCGAGCAAATCGATCTTTACAGCAAGTTTGGTTGCCCAGGGAATTTTCAAGTGTCGCTTTGTCCAAACATCAGTCGGATTAATGCGGGAAATTTTCGATTCCTCGACCCTGTTTCCGACGCATTCTGGACCACACTACACTCGCCAGGTCTCGAGTTGCTTGCCAACTGTCGAGGAACCAAATACTAACGCTTTTGACTAAGATAGCTCGAATTCTTGACATCGGGACAAATCAGCGGATTGCCAAGCTCCCTCAATCGCGAGTCGGTGTTCACGCACTCTCACTCTTCGGAAAGCCGCGAGTAAGGCGCCATCGTTATCACTTGACATACTTATGATCATGTCAAGCTCTCGGTTGTATGTAACCCCTCCACTGATTGTTGATTCTCGTGTGTTGGCATGCCGTTCAAAGACAGAAAAATTGGGGGCTTTCGCTTCAAAGGACTCTGAACATACATTGACAACGTCTAGTAACCTCAACCACGATCCGGCCAGGATTGACAGCACGACGTACATCAAAAGCCAATCCGGAGCGAATCCCATGACCACACGCCGAGGAGGCCGTCCGACCAACCAGATGGCTGATGAGCAACAAGATGACGACTTGTCAGGCAATCTCATGAACGATACGAGTGGGCTTGTGCCATCACAAGAGGG
The DNA here is from genome assembly GCA_000738655.1 of Venturia pyrina ICMP 11032. Classification (NCBI taxonomy): domain Eukaryota; kingdom Fungi; phylum Ascomycota; class Dothideomycetes; order Venturiales; family Venturiaceae; genus Venturia; species Venturia pyrina. The sequence goes on along the minus strand of JEMP01000055.1, from coordinate 138,713 downwards.
GTCGATGGTTAATCCGTTCTCCTTCGATGAGAGGAATCTCGGGCATGTCAGCGATAGACGACTCCAAACCTCGCCACTTGCTATCTCGAATCCATTTCAACAGTCGTCCTCTCAGCCATTCGTCAGACCCTACAACGACGCAAGAGGTTTCCTGCACAAGTACAACACACCAGTGACAGCAAGCAGGAGACAGTTAACATTTGGAATATCTCCTGGACCGCCTCTTCTGCAACATGATTCAGGAACTCAGAACCATGGCCGTGGAGCTGGTACAATGGTCAATGGTAGCCCGAGAAAGACAGCATTGTCTTTTCTTGCTCCACCGCAACCATCAACGCCAGCCGGTACACCATTCGACAATGCGTCTACCAATCATACACAATGGCGATTCGAATTCCCCACCACCTGGCAAGAATTTGAACAGCGTGGCATTCAGTACTTCGGTCTTGATGGTGCTAATTTGAGCTCTCTGGGCGGACAACCACCTCCACCAGAGACCGCCCGACTTGTGACACCAGTGGACCCCAACTTTCCAAAGTCAGGCATCAGCAGTCCTGGCTGGATTGACCAGCAGCTCCGACGAATCGCCTTTCTTCCCAATACACTGAGATTAGACGCGAGCTTCTTGACTGGTGAGATCATCTACTTCCTCAGACAGTTTGGTGTTTCTTTCGATGATATGATAGCCCGAGCTTCAGTTTCGGATACAGAGGTCGACTGGGAGTCTCATAGGAAGAGACTTAAGGAACGAGAGACCAAATATCGCCAGACCTGTAGGGGTGGGTGGGCGAGAGATTTTCGTGTGAGGAGAAAGGGCAAAATGACCGAGGACTCCAAGCCCAGATTGATTGGTCCAGACGCATTCACCAAAGAGCAATACCTATTCAATGTGTGCTGGAATGTGGATGTCAATAGCCAGACCATGTGGCCCCCTGTCGGTCCCTCGGCAAGATATCCATTGCCTCCGCCACGAATCGATCCAACAGTCGAGAGGATGCTAACGGATGAGAGTATGGTTGTTCCAGATTTCAATTGGCTGAGAGCTAAGTACTCGAGACCGTCATTGCCCCCAGCTCAAAGTATCGCCAGCCATGAGGAGGTCCGAGCCATAGTGTCTGGCGACGAAGAGAAAATAGCCCAATTTCCAAGCTCTTCGGATTGGATGCAAAGCAGCGACGCCGCTTCAAATTCCCTGGTCACCCCAGCAAGACGGACGCTCCAACCAACCACGGTGATCAACGACCAGCTAGTGTATATATTTGGAGAACCCATCCCCAGTTATCCACATGTCCACGATGGCTGGCAAGGACCCAGTACTGTGATCATAGGGACGGGATACTGCGAAATACAGGATCGTTACACATATCGGACGCCTCATCTGATCCCACCGCATGTGCAAATTTTGATGGCCCAAGCCAAGAAAGCTACAGATCGCTGGCGAGCATCAAGACTGCCAAGAGGGCAAGCTGCGTCGTTGCCGCCGGCAGAACCGATTCAGGTTAGCAACAGCTTCGGACTCCAATCGAGTGACCGCTATCTTGAAAATCCAGGAGCTTCACAGCAGTCGTTCATGGTCTCCAATGTGCAATCATATCCGAATGCGTCCAGGAGTCAGTGCGAATCGCTGGACAGCCTGTGGGACGAGGTACTCAATGGCCAGGGCGATAATATCATGCCTTCTTCAAATGTGGGAACAGTTTTATCGGAGGGTGATCAGACTCGAAGTCTGCACAACAGTAATAGAGCCTTTTATCCAGCTGGCTCCCAGTCACGCGCAGAGTTTCAAGGGCAGACCCACCGTCGATCAGATATTTCCTCGCAGCGCATGCCCAATCACCCGGGCACTGACAGTCTTCTTAGTGGCCAGGACTTTGGCATGCCTCATGGTCAGGGCCATGGTCCGTCTTTCCATCATAGTCTTGCGGGAAGCCGAGCCCAGTCGAATCAAATGGCTCAAAGCGGAGGTGAGAGTCTCTACGTCAACGGACAGGGCCAGGAGTTCTTCGGTACAAGCAGCAGCTCGGGAATTCACAGCTACTCAGGAACGGATCTCTATAGTGGAGCGTATGCTGCAGAGAGGCTTGAGCGCGTCGATGGGTCTGCGAATAGAGGAATGGAAGGCTTCAACTCAGACTCCACCGATGTTGGCAGCCTAGGTGCAATGATGAGACCGGGTCCGTCTGCTGGAAACCCTTCCAACCCACGCGCTTATTCGCAGAGCGTTCGTCCTACTTTTTCTGACTTCTCTCTCTGATGGTACTGTGGGACGAGGCGATTGGGTGGTGGAAGGTATCCAAGGAGAGTCCGCGGGGGAATTTGCCGTCAGATTCTAGAGTGCAACCGGACTTGGGCAGCAGGCGGAAGCGGAGCGATATGCCATGGGCTTGATTGTAAAGGTATGCGAGGGGGTTGGACGTTATAGCTGGATGGCTGGATGGCTGGAGGTCGAGGTGGTGGTTGAGGAAGGGATTGTGAGGTCAAGGTCGAGATTCTGGTTCTAAACAGCGGGTCCAGATTTGGCGCACCGCCCCTTGGCCCTTTCCGTGTCCATGTCTGCCCCTGCGTGCCCTGTCAGCTACACCAAGAGACCAAGAGTCCAAGATAAGCAGCCAATTTACAATGCTCTTCATTCCAAATGTACTACTAGTATCTCAGGAATGGCTTCTTCTGTGGATCGCGCTGTAAGATCTGGCAATCGTAGACTTGATCGCCTTTCAGCGTATCCCTCGTCGCAACGACATGGCCAGGCACGAACAGTTTTTCTAGATCAGGGAGGCTTCTTTCAGATCAGTCAGTCAGTTTGAACATGCTATATGCAGGCACAAAGAGGCAAATCAAGCTTTCAGTTCAGGTAGGCATCCAACAAATCCTTTGTCCTCAGATCTTCAATCAGTTGGCATAATCTTTGGCAAGACGAAAAATCAACCAGTAGATCCAGCTGAACGAGAGCAGTATCTTCAGCAATTTCTGGCGAGTTGTTAAAGTCAGATTACTCGGAATTTATAGATATCGATTGATCTCAACTTGGAGAAATTCAACATCATTCATGGCTTCACATGGGCTTCAAATGTCTGTCCACAGTCAAGGATCGTACCAGCAGCATGGACACGCATGCAATCTTCAATTCTTAAAATGCTGAACAACTGAGGTAGATATAGCTACTAATAGATGCTGGTAATGATCTATTTACTGACAGTTAGCTAGATTACTCGATGCTGGAGAGCACTCAGACCTAATCTTGTGAACAATCTTGAAGGAAACTGAAGATTTAATAGCGGATCAATACTGACGGACCTCTGAAGAAGTTTGTTTTCTAAATTGCCAGAAAATTATCAACATCGATCTCAACTTGGGCATTACCAACTTGTTCAGGAAGAGCGAAGATTGGAGAGCTATTTCTCTTTCAGGAGGGCTCTAACAATAAGATTAACCTCACCTTTGGCAAATCCAGCATAACCAAGATTCTCTTGATCTTCTTATTCATATTTGACTATTACGACCAAGCCCAAATCAATATCCAAGAAGGCAGTCGCCTACTCATCAATACCAGACCTATGCTCGGCCGCGGATTCTAATGACATCCTGCCCCTCAAAACTACGGCTGTCGCAAACTCCGATGATGCTACAAGTCAGTCCTAGAAAGGGGAGGAATGATATTTTCCTGCAGAAGTGCTTAAAACAAACGCTACTAGCGTGGACTGCGACCGTGGCCTACGAGGTCCGGTAATCCTACCGGTAAGATTAGTCAAACATTACAATGAGAATCTCAGATCCGAACTTGACGAAGCTCATTCGAGTAATGCAGAGGTCTGGAACTATCTAGCTCTGGCTAAGCTGCCTACAGCAACCCAAATCCCAGGCTGGTTGAGGAGGCGCTGCGCCCAAGTCGGGTGTAATCATATGTGAACAGACACTGGTATGGAAGTTTGAATTCTTGCGCCAACTCGAAGTCCATCTGGGCAAGTCACTTGTCTGAAATGCAGAAGCGTCTACGGTAACGATAGCATGGTGAATTAGATAGCTCTTCTGAATACGTAGCGTGTAGCTAAACCTCGATTTTGTATATTCCAGGCAATCGACTCTTTACAATTCGTCAGGAAGACACTTATATCGATCCTTGACTAAGAGAGAGATGCCGTAAAAAAATGGGCCTTTTATCACTGCAAGCTGTACTTGAAGTAACGTCCTACCGACACGGTTACCACTCATCTATTAGTAGGTATTTCTGAAGTATCAAACCTGAGCTGTTCTATTAATATTCCAACGACGCCTGACCGTAGTGATCTTACCAAAAGGGGCTAATAAACAGAGGAGCAAAAACCAAACGACCAGCACGCGACTCGAACGCGCAGCCTTGTCCTTAGGAGGGACACGCGCTACCATTGCGCCAACCGGCCTTGTCTGTCTTAGGCCTTCGCAGGCCATAACCCTGGAAAATAAACTAATGCGTTTTTGGCCGAAGAGCGTAAGAAGATGACTAAGACGCGGAGCTCAGACTCCAGCTTTCGAAGCTCCCAAAGTTTACGAGCGCTGTCCAAATACCATTTGAGTAGGCAACAATGTCCACGATTGCGCTATCTCAAACTCTACTCGCAAAGCCGACATGCCAATACTGAAAGGCTCCTCCATAACACCTAGGAGGAGCCACATCCCAACCAGCAGCCATGGACTTTGAAGCAGCAGCGGGTTATGTCCCAGCGACAGATTTCCAGGATGGCGTCGATATTTCGCTGCCCATATTCAATGTCGAGCGCGTGCAGGTACAGTTCTCGAGGCCGTCTGATTTCGTGGCTGCTCAGGTCGCCAACAACGCTATCATCCTCGCCTTTACCACTGGGCGCATACTCCGGATAGGTACCACATATCTTATAGTTAGGCATATCTTGACTTTGGGCTAACGAACGAGAACTCAGATTTGGAGAATGCGGCTGAGATTGAAGGTATGCCGGAAATACTTGAACATCAAAAGGCCTATATAGAATGCTAAGTCGACATGCAGACATCGATCTCCCCAAAAAGGCGACAGAAGTCGGCGTGATACGGCGCATGTTCCTCGATCCTACAGCCTCCCACCTAATCATATCCACTACCTTTGGCGAGAATTTCTACCTCCATTCGCAATCGAAACAACCCAAACCACTCAGCAGACTGAAAGGCGTTTCCATTGATAGTGTTGCATGGAATCCCTCACACCCTACCGCATCCACTCGCGAGATATTACTTGGTACAACAGATGGCAATGTCTTTGAGACATTCATAGAGCCTTCACCGGAGTTTTACAGGCGAGAGGAGAAGTACGTGAAAGGAGTTTACAAGGCATCACATGGTCCCATCGTCGGAATCTGGACGGACACAATATCTACAAGGCCAGAGATACGGAGAGTGTTGCTGGCCACTCCTAAGCAATTGCTGCATTTTGTTGGGAAGACAAGTCAGCATGCGCATGAGGGGAGTGGCTCGATCTTTTCCAAGTTCTTTGAGAGCGAGAGCCCTGTATTGCACGACAATGAAAGTGCCCCTGGCGATGCACCGTCGTGCTTATCAATATCTCCAGAGCCACAGAATTCGTTGCCTACAGACCTTTCCATCCCTAACCGGGACTACGCTTGGCTGTCTTCGCAAGGTGTTTTCCGTGGCGAATTACTTTCAAGTCCTCCATCCTCAGAACTGGGTAACAGGATCTTTGTGGACTCGAAGCTACTTCCTAGATCTCAATTGCCCCCCTCTGTTGGGCCGAGTGGACGACCCAGAGCTTCACAAGAAGCCAGTACTTCCATGCTGCTGAGCACTTGGCATATCGTTCAGCTTGTCGAGGGACGGATTGTCATAACGAACAAACTGGATGACACTGTTGTGCTTGATCAGTCGGTACTCGAAACTGGACAGACTGCTCTTGGTCTCTTTTCCGATGTCACGAAGAACACTTTCTGGCTGGTTACTTCGGACGAATTGTTCGAGATCGCCGCGAATGATGAAAGCCGGGATATCTGGAAGATCATGCTCAAAGCTCAGAAATTCGACGCAGCATCGCAGTACTCTAAGACGCCTGCTCAGAAAGACGCTGTTGCAACTGCGTCTGGGGACTATTTAGTGAACAAGAAACAATTCATGGAGGCTGCAACAGTCTATGGCAGAAGTACTAAAGCTTTCGAGCAAGTCGCACTCACTTTTATCGATAATGGCGAGCAAGAGGCGCTTCGAAGATACCTTTTGACCAAGCTTTCTACCCTCAAAAAGTCGTCCATTATGCAACGGATGATGGTTGCAGCATGGCTTGTGGAACTGTACATGGCCGAGCTCAACATCCTCGATGATACCATCACGACAAAGGCCGAGCTTGCCGAGGGCATGAATACTGCTGAAAGCAAAAATCAACTGTCGTCCATCCGACAGGAATATCAAGATTTCGTGGCCAAGTATAAAGCTGACCTCGATGTGAAGACGACTTATGAAGTCATCAGTAGTCATGGGCGAGAAGAAGAGCTATTGTATTTTGCAACGGTGGTCAACGATTACAATTATGTTCTGTCGTACTGGATTCAACGCGACAGATGGGAGGAATCTCTTGCCGTCTTGAAGAAGCAGACGAGTCCCGAGAACTTCTACAAATACAGCAGCGTCTTGATGGCGAACGTACCTGTAGATTTGGTCGACATCCTGATGCGACAGTCCAATCTTGAACCAGACCGGCTGATTCCTGCACTACTCAACTACAACAAGATTGCGACAGTCCCCTTGAATCAAAACCAGGCAATTCGGTATCTCAACTTCGTCATCAACCAACTACAATCTCTCGATCCATCCATCCACAACACGCTCATCTCCATTTACGCCGCCGCACCAACGAAGGACGAGACCGCCCTCCTCACCTATCTTCGGGCTCAGTCATATGCTCAAGAGCAATCTTACGACGCCGACTTTGCGCTTCGCCTTTGCATCCAACACCAGCGTGTCCAGTCATGCGTTCATATATATACGAGCATGGAACAATACACTCGCGCTGTAGCCTTAGCCCTAAAGCACGACAACATTGACCTCGCCTCCAGCGTTGCGGATCGCTGTGATGGCAATCCTGCGCTTCGGAAGAAACTCTGGCTTGCCATCGCAAAAGAAGTCATTAAAAACACCTCCGGCATCAAAGCAGCCATTGAATTCCTCAAACGATGCGAACTCCTTCGTATCGAAGACTTGATACCTTTCTTTCCCGACTTCGTCGTCATCGACGATTTCAAAGAGGAAATATGTCAAGCACTAGAAGAATACTCGCAACACATTGATTCCTTGAAGAAGGAAATGGATGACTCGGCACTTACTGCGCAGCACATCAAACGCGATATCTTGTCTTTGGACAGGAGGTATGCGATTGTGGAGCCGGGGGAGAGGTGTTACATCTGTAGGTTACCGTTGTTGGCGAGACAATTCTTTGTGTTTCCGTGTCAGCATGCTTTTCATGCTGAATGTCTTGGGAAGAGAGTTGTGGAAATGGCGGGAGTGGCGGAGGGAATGCGGATTAGGAAGTTGCAAGGGGAAGTTGGCAGGGGAGTTTTCCAGGGAAAGAGGAGGGAGAGGGCTGTCCGGGAATTGGATGAGGCGGTTGCTGGAGCTTGGTGAGTCCCTTGTCCTGTTTTTTTACTTTCCGAGGTTATGTGGTTACTAACGATATGCGCAGTGTATTATGTAGTGATCTGGCCGTCAAGCAGATTGATGAGCCTTTCGTCTTATCGAGTGATGATAGGAATGAGTGGGCATTGTAATGATAAGTATCATAGCACGAAGAAGGATGATCTGGAGATGTATGTATCATAATGCTTGAGCATTTGTTGAGCGCTATCTCAAAGACCGCTACTAATGTAATACTGAACCCTCTCTGGCGACCAACCATGCGCATTGTAAAAAAGAGAAATTTTCCCCCAGAAACCGTAAATCCTACTTCTCGAACGCCAAAGACACCACCAAATCATAATTGCATCATCTCAAAGCCAGGCATGCATTTCTACCGATCGAAATCAAACATAGCCCATACTCTTCCTCCTAGCATCTCCACGCAAAGTCGAGCCCATGGAACTCGTGGTGGATAAAAATGTCGCTGATGGAACAGGTCGTTGAGGTAGATTTTGTGCTCCGGCGACGGCTTGGGCGAAAGATCCCGGCATGTTGATGAAGGAAGACCATTTACCTGTCTTGCTTGCCGTAGTCTTGTCGCTTGCCCTCTTCGGTTGATGCGATGGTTCCACAGTCGGTAATTCGTACGCCGTCGATCCACTCAACTCGCTCGATCCGCTCGCTGAGCTCAACCAAGATATCTTCTTCGAATTCGCATCGGTACTCGTGGTGCGACTCCTCTTCGTCGAGAACCACTCTGTTTTTCGCGCAATGTAGCTGGTTATGCTGCCACGAGAGGTGGTTGGCGAGGTGATCGGTTTGGCGCCCTCTTCTTGCTTTTGTAGACTCGGAAAGAATCGTGCGAATCCGCATGCTGTGGCCCAGGCTCTGTACTCTGTCCTTGCTGCCTCACTGACCCCGAAAAAGAGGAAAATTAGATATCCGTACACGATCCAGCACCAACGGTCCCATCGTGGAGGGCCGTAGCCGGCGGGGATGAGCTCGACTTGGTTCCAGTCGGTGTGAACGGCGGTCCAGGAGTAAGGGTGCAGTAGAGTGCCGTCCATGGGATCTGGTTGGATGAATTTGACGAGGGTGACGATGTAGTTTGGGAGTGCGGGAGCAAGGATGAGGATACTGAGGATAAAGAGGCGGAGGAAGCGGGTACGTGATTGGTTGGAGGATTCAAGGAGGGTGCTTATGGAGCGGCGGTGGGTGTACATTCTGTAGAAGACTAGCACTGAAGGTGAGGTTAGTATAGCCTTTTTGTGAAAGGGCGAGGTGGGAGAGAAGGGATGCTTACCAGTATAGTACGTCGATCCCAAACACATGATGACCGGCGGAACCAAGAACATAATCACAGTGACCCAACTCGCGTCATACCGACTATCGCATCCATACACTGGAAGGAGAAAATATCGTACTCCCTGCACAACGTAATACCCTACCATAAACAGCACCGGAATACCCACACAAAGCGTCCCCTCGAAAACCATCTCTCTCATCTTCGCCTTCCCTTCCTGTGTCGAAACCTTGCTCGTATCCAACGCCCTTGCCAGACTCCTCGATATGGCAAGGATGCAGGCAGGAATGGCGCCAATGGTTGCTCCAACGATGATGTGGACTTGGACATCGCAGTAATAAATTCCGGAGGGCCAGATTTTCCAGTCGCCGGTTGGCCAGATGAGGGGGTTGAGGAAGTTTGACGTGTTTAGGAGGATTAGCCAGGTGATTAGGGAGGAGGTGGCGATGTTGCGGTTGCGGGCGTGCCAGAGGAGGGGCGGGAGGGAGAGGAGGATGGCGATCAGGGAGAAGATTGGGAGGAGAATTGAGGAGAGGGGGAGGGTGGTTGGATCTGTTGGTGTGGATGCCATGGTGTCCATTTGGGATGGTGAGTTTGGTGAGATGAGGCGATTGAGGTTGAGATGGGGTTGATCTTGAGTCGTTGCTGTTTTTCTGATATCTCAGAAGAATACTTGTGAGTCGTAGAAGGGGTGATGATGCTATCCTTCTCTTGTCCCAGAGGGCAGACGAAGCAATCGGGGGCCGAATCTTGGAGAGAGAGGAAATGTAATTGCCAGAGGGAATCGAGAGAGAGAGGTTGTTAGTGACCAGAAAGGAGAAAGGGAGTAAGACAGACTCAAGCGAAGGAGATATAGACATGGAGAGTCTCGAATAGCTATGGTGGTCAATAAACATCTTGTCAATAACGAGATTGGCTGAATAAGAAGAAAGAGGAGATTTTGGGGGGGTTCACTTTGAATGTCGAACATCTGCAATAGGAATTATTGATTTTGAATAAGGCTGTTCGAGATGACTGTTAGTTGTCTTTTGGTTTGCCATTGAGGGAGTGGATTTATAGAGACAATTGCCCGATTTGGGGCTCAATAGAGAAGTAACGTGACTTTTGCAAAAAGGACGGAAGAAAAAGAAGCGAGAGATGGATGTTGTGGTACAGCTGCTCGAGCCATTCCTTCCTGTGATGTATCTTAAGCTGAACATGATGGGGGTGAAAGAGGGAAGTTTATATCACGTGAGTGTGCTCAATATGCCGAAAAGGGAACCATCAACTTGATTCTTGACTCCCATCATCCCATGCAAGAGATGCGAATCACTCTGGGTGGAGCAATTGAAATGGAAACTTGAAGCCTGTGAAGCTATCCGTACTGGTAGTAGGATTCCGATGAGATGCAGGAGGTAGACAGCGGACTGCAGGATGGATATCTTTGCTGGGTCTAACATGTGAAGGCATCGATAAGGATAACGGACTCGGATCTTACTAGGGATCACAGTACGAGTACCTCTCCACTCCACTACTTCGGGGTACTCCTACCTCTCAACCCCCTGTTGGATTGGCCACCCGGTCTCTGGGACGCCATTGTGCCAGTGAGCCCACTCCACTACTTCGGGGTACTCCCACCTCTCAACCCCCTGTCAGATTGGCCTCCCGGTCTCTGGGACGCCATTGAGCCATTGAGCCCACTCCACCACTCCGGACGACTCCTACCTTGCAGTAACAATGACAGCGAGGGCAATGTCGTGGACGAATAGTGACGATATAACAAGGCCCCGACCCAGGATCCAGGCTCGCCAGGCTCGGATGCTGCTCATCAGGGACGAATGCTAAGTAGCTCGGCGCAGGGTTGCTTCTCAGTTCGGTCCTCGCGCCTACTCCGACGTGGTAAAGAGCGACCGACTTCTTTTGTCTACACGCTCAGCTGAAGGCAGTCGCAACCCACAAAGGCTTGTTGATGTATAGCCTCAGCATCCTCTCTGCAAAGGCTTGATACCGCCTCTTGCAAGAGGCACCTATACCTGGATCCAACACCACAACACACGCGCGACCCGGCCGCCACCATGGACGAAGATGAGGTTACGCCGCTGCGCCAGTCCGACTATGATTCCGGCGCGACGAGTACTGGACCATCTCGTCCTACTCTACAGTTTCACAGTACGAGTTCAGCATTGAAGAAGTCTCAGACCGAACCTCCGCTGCGACGAGAGCGTTCGCGAACTGTGCGTCATCGTGTGACGCGCAAAAGTGAATACGCATAGTAACTTTGTCTGTAGTACTCGCGTACCTCGACCTCGACGGACAACATGTTCCTCCCTCGCATCTCCGAAGACCCTCTGAATGACCCTGACGAACCTACGCAACAATGGCACTCCATGGCTTTGGCCTTTGTTGCACTGCCCGCCTTCGCCGGACTATTCTTTGACAATGGAAGTGCTGTAATGACGGATATCCTCATGCTGGGAGTGGGATGTTTATTTCTATACTGGTCTGTCAAATGGCCGTGGTGAGTTTGGAATTCATGGATGAGCTTCCGAGAACGCGAAATGTTTATGAATCCACAGGCAATGGTACTACTCCACCCAGGCACTCAAGCTGGCCGATGTTGATCCTGATGCCGAATACGCTGTCGTGGAAGAGGACAGCGAAGAATATGATCAGGAAAAGACGGAGGGAGAAGCCGAACCTCTTGTTGAGGACAAAGCACCAGGCAGTTACCCAGGCCGTGTCACGACTCGACGTGCGGAGGCCAGGAAGTCACTGGAAGCTTTGGAATTTACAGCACTGCTATCGTGCTTCATCAGCCCGATGCTAGTCGCTTTTGTGCTACACAATATCCGACCATATCTATCACAACCCTCTGGAGGTCTTGTGTCGAACTCAAATCTCACCCTGTTTGTCCTTTCTGCCGAAGTGCGACCTATCCTACACTTCTTCCGCCTAGTGGAAGAACGAACCCTACATCTTCAGCGCATCGTCACATCCCTTCCCGCGTCGGATGAAAACAAGAGGCTGGGCCAAATCGAAGCACTAGCAAAACGTATGGAAGATCTGGAGAAAGACCTGGAGACGAAAGGAGCATTACCACTGCCTAGAGAGAGAGAAAAGGACAAAGCGAGTGAATCTGCAATTGAGCGCAATGTCCGGCAGAGTCTGCAGCCTCAATTGGATGCACTCAATCGTGCTGTCCGCAGATATGAAAAACGAGCGATGACACAAGCTATCGTCACAGAAGCACGATTACAGGATTTGGAGACCAGACTGAAGGATGCGCTGTCGCTTGCTGCCGCTGCGTCGCGAGGTCACCAACAAAGTGGAGGACTGGTCGATTACTTTGTGAGTTGGATAAGCATGCTAGCCATGGCTCCCTTCGAAGGGATGCGAGCACTGGCGTTATGGCCGGTGCGACTGGCGTATGATGTTTACATATTCCTGTTGGGGCCGCGGAAGAAGAAAAGGAGGCATGTGAAATCATCTGCTGACTCCAAAGACTTCAGGGACTTCAGAAGTAAAGCCAGGGTCGAGCAGCGGTGACATGAATCCGGATGATTAGGGCATCAGTTTTCTTGGGTGTATCATACTCTTGATGAAGTCGGCAAGAGGGGACACATAATGTTGCGGTAGTTGGGCCCTGAAGCGAATTGTCTTTTCGGCTTTTGGAAGCCTGTATTCACAACAGACGCAGACCACCTTGTATATCACGACCTACCATAGATACCCCTATTAGACATGACCCTAATGACAGATTCAGTGTGCCTTGTCACGCACTTCCATCCCCGCTTCTCTCCAGTAGCACGTTAGAAGGTTTTTGAAAGTCCCAAGTACTGTATTCACTTTGTCTCAGCAATGGCAGTGGAAGTGGAGGAATCATCTCGGCTGGTGGAAACCATCTCTCTGCCGAAATAGCGGTCCGAGAATTGTAAGATCCATGATGAAATAGAAGTTGAGACTTCTTTTTTTTGTTCTTTTGGATGGGGATGGATCTTTCTCTCGCTCTTTTTTTTTTCAAAGAGGTATCCTTCTTCGCTTTTGGAATCTTTTGTGGTTGGGGAGGTTGATGAGTGGGGATTGGGTTGATATGGCGGATGACGGAAGATTCATTGTTGAAGGCGAATAACGTGCAGGTGGGATGATGGTAACATGTTCGGTTTTGTGGATAGCAGCTGTTTTCAAGTGACTGTTTTTAACTGCGTAAATATGTCGTGGGGATGTTGGATGGGGAAACATCATTTTCTTGTTGGGGTTTTAATTGTGAGTAATGAGGCGGCTGGGATTATACATATTTCATCCTTGATGTAGGAGTACTCTGAGAGCGTGGATTGTTGACGGGGATTACCTAAGGCCCGTAACTAGTACGGTCGACCCTGTATTCCTTGCAGCGCGATATCAGAGAGATTGGTTAGATGGAATGAGTACAGGGGTGTTTTGCAGGCTCCACTGCAGTTTTAGTCGACAGGCTAGTGCAGCTTTTACTTTTGGATATGTGTGTCTGCCACTTCGGGCTCGGATCATACCAGGCTTTTTTGGTATCGGATGTGGTGCAGTATGACATCGTAGAGGTTAAGCCAAGCATCTTTACAGGTTGAGCTCATCATTGAGATGAAGAAACAAAACTGTCGAGTTTTCTTTTTGAGGGTGGAGTGCTTCATAGGGATTGCATTCACTCAGAGTTGTTCGAGAGGGTGATCCGATACAATTTGGTGCACAGTGGCATGGAGAAGAGTTGTACTCTTGATCCCGTGTCTTCTATGGAGAAGACTTGGTAGAGGTTTCTCTGCGTCGCCCAAGGCGTGAGATAGCGCTGTGTACCTAGGAGTGTGGTTCGGAGATATGTTCCAGCTCGTATGCCAGGATATTTGGCGTTCTAACGTGTTCTGATGTCGCGGTTGTTGTCTTCCCGCCTGGTGGCTGGTCACTACGAAGGCGAAAGAATCGATAATGCCTGCTCATCTGTTTGATGTCAGATGGTAAGTCCAGGTCGATGGTTGTCGAAGAGTTGTTGTTGATGGTCGTCGAAGCTCCCCGTCAGATTATTTTCATCCATCTTTTATCTTAGCTCCCTCGTGATCAAGCCTCGAGGTCCAATTCGAAGATTGTCTCGTCATTCAAGAATTGCTGCTTTGCTGAACTTGCCGACCCTGTTTTCGAGCGTATTAGAGTGTCACTTTGTATCTTACATTCTCTTACTGACTGATAATCAAACAGAGCTACTGCAGCTCTACATAATGATTCTTCCCAATTCGGAAGCGTCAAGATCTACTCCGCGCTGTCGTGCATTGCATCGCAGGCCGCTCTAAATCGGTGATGCGGACCTAGAAATACTCGTAGCGTAGCCGACAGAGAAGAGATCGACGTCGACGTACTCCTATTAGAACAATCATAGTGGTTTCGACATACGCTGTTTTTTTCTGGAACAACGCAATGATGCATGCATGCAGGCTGCAGCACATCGTCCGATTCAGAGAGGGAATTCAAAGGCTATTTATTACTTCTAGAAAGACAAAAAGATAGGAAGCCTGAGTGAGGATGGGCAAAAGGATGNTTACTTCTAGAAAGACAAAAAGATAGGAAGCCTGAGTGAGGATGGGCAAAAGGATGTCCTCCTCCGGGTGGGCTCGAACCACCAACCTCTCGATATACCGCTCAAGCGCGATGGCTAAGCATCAGTAACAGTCGAACGCGCTAGCCAATTGCGCCACGGGGGATGATGACTAAGCTGATCTAAAGACCTCAAAGTACCTTGATACACAAAATAGCCAAAATTGGTTGAAGGCCTGCAAGTCCTTGACTTGTAAGAGTCCTGTAGCTTTGTATTCTAGAGAAGCCTAAGTATAATCGTTTGAACATGCAAAGCACCAAGAGTATTGAGATCCATGAGCATCGCAAAGTGTAGTTGACGGAGATTTGCTTTTATGCATTCCAACCTTTTTGTGATAAATGGCTATATGTTGTAGTGCTACTGGATTATGAATTCGATGACGGCGTTAATGGGTATCTGATTGTGTTCTTTTGTTTACTGAGGGAAACGAGCGATCCAAATCATTGGCTTTTTTACGGTCGATGTCCTGCAGCTTGTTCCTCCTACAGGCTCTCTTTCTCTGCAATTTGCTTTTTTCCCTGCTGGGTTTAACCCCTCCAACGCCCGTTGACAAATCATCCCCGCTTGACTCTGGCGCATTCCTAGATATGTGCCAGGATTGAATGTCTCATATCGATGCAATGCTAGTATTCGTATGTAAGGAAGCAGGCGGTTCGTCAACCCCATACGACCAATCCGCATAGATGCTTATCCAATCTGTCATTCTTCATCATGATGAGGACTTCGAGCCTCCAATGTAAAGATCAACAACTTGAGATCGAGATCGACTTCGAGGTGGTATCTCTGGCGTCAGTGGTGTGCTTATCCTCCTAGATTCGCCGAGCTGCTTCGGGTCGATTGAACGTGCATCGAGCTCACGGCTGCGAACACTGTGTCTTCTGGGACTCTTCGGAGGTAAGGGCGGTGTACGGTCAGACCGGGTTTCCATGGAATATAGAGTAAATCCCATATCGTTCGAAGACTTAGGTCTGTTCAAAGTGTCCAGAGCGGCTTGTCTCGAGGCAGGTATATCCGAGATTGAACTTCGGTTGCTTGGTTGTATGAGAGAAAGACGGTCACCAATAGGTATCTTGGATAGGTGCATTCTGGACTGCGCAATTTTTGATATGCAATCCTCTGATTGAATCAAAGATATGTGCCCGATCGTCATACGCGCGGCCGGTCGGCCGGATGCTAGTGGTGAGACAGTACAGCTTCGATCACCACCCTCTGGGACCTGAAATGAAGGCCTCGAGCCTGGCTCCTCCAGAAGTTGCGCCAACTGGCTCTTTCTTCTGTCCTTCACTGGCCCTTTTGCCTCCTTCTTTTGCATTAGCTCCGAGGCCGCTGCGTCCTGCGAAGAAGTGACTGAATGTTTCGAATCGGAAGTTGAATCTCGTGGACGCAGGACGCTTGTTTCGACCTTGGAAGTGTCGGTTGGTATCGATGATGATGAGTGCTTCTTCCGAAACCGCAAGATCAAACATGTTCCGGTCAGGATGAGTAGAAGAAGTACGCCAGCAGCAGCGCCTAATCCGATTTTTGTTGCAAGGCTGGGCCCATTGTCGGTGGACTTCGACGATGGGGATACTGGAGTAGGTGTAGGGAGGCTCGGAGACGCTGATAAAAGTGCAGTTGAGAACGAGGTCATTGTTTATGAGACGGTATTGACAGCCGCCGCGACAGTTGTCGAAGAATCCGCGGCTGAGGGTATTGAAGTTAGGATAGAATGAACTATGTCAGCGCCAACCGGATTGCCAAAACAGTGATATTGAGCCTTGGATGAATATGATGAGAAATCTTAAGACGTTCAGGAAGAGCGGCAGAATATTCGAAGATCCGGAGTCAAAGTGAAGGGTGCCGCAAGGTTATGGTAAACAGGAGCGAGAAGTTTATTCAATAAGCAAAGCTTGATCAGCGCCATCAACACCATCGCACGATCGTGCAGCCATATCTTGCCCAGGGTAGGGAACATGCTGGGAACAGATGAAGTTGATAGCCTCAGCCTTGGACGCACAGGAGACGCAAGCTAGACAAGGTCAAATGAGCTTAGCCATGGCGCGTTCAGCTGCACTGGGTAAAAAAAGGAGGTGTTGTAACTACGATAGAACTGAGGTTACCTGAGCCTGCATAGGATCAGAATTGATGGAGACGTTTTGGCCCCCGGCCAGTATCAGGTCTCAAGGGAAGGAGCCTGGTAATCGGGCGTGTGCGTGATGGGGGGGGGGGCTGGCAACGTCTAGTCCTACTTAACAGAGGTAGGGAGTCCTACTTAACAGAGGTAGGGAGTCCTACTTAGAGGTACGGAGGTAGAATGCTGAGAAGTTGCAGGAAGTTGGAGAATTCAATTCAGTGCAGCGAAAACCTAGATAGCGACACGTGACTCTCGTATCAACAAGTACAGTGCTATAGTCAGGTGCCCTTGTTGCCTGCTGCCAGAGAGAGGTTTTGCTGCCGAATTCTCCTTTGTTACCGGATTCTTTGCTTGCAAGTATGGAAAGGAAAAGTGTTCTTGTCGGGCTCCGGCGCAGATTCTGTCCCCGCAGTATATTCCATCCGAGGGAAGCTTGAAACTCAGGTTGCAATCACGAAGCGGCCCGGTGCCCACTGTCCTTCCATGCACATCATCGCAACATCTCTGAACTTCAGCTGGTCGACAACCGAAAATCCATCGACAACTCATCATGGCCATCAAGCTGGCACGATAATATGAAACTTCCATCCTATCCGATCCCGATTCTCGAACTTTTCGAATTTTCGACCTCGCGTCGCGCTGTTCTGGCCATTTCAAACCTTGCGACAAATCTGAACTGACCCCCCGCCAACAACAGGGCCAAATCCACCAAACTGCCCCAACTTTGTGGACAACACAAACGCCAAGCAATCCTCTACTCTAGACACGACTAACAATTCTGCGCAACCTGTCACTGCATAATTCGAAGCCAAAATTTGCACTATTCTTGCCAGAATGACGATTCGACAGACTGGTGCGCGCTTAAGCCGGCGAAAGCTGTCCGTCAAGCAAAACCTCGCCATCGTTCGCGAGCACGAGATCGAGGCCAGTATTCTTGACGATGAGGCCCAACGCAACATCCCCAAGGTCGAAACCGGCGTGGAAAAGGGCGAAGAAATTGTAAGTTCCTCTCCAGCTTTTATTTCCATATCCTCTCTCTCGCCATGATCGCTGCCGTCACATCACATGACCTACCTTGATTGCTCACAGCCTTGTAGGAACACCATTTGCAAGCCGTCATATCTGCTGCTCAGGCTGGAGGAGTCAGTGCTGCCAACCTGTTCATTCCCACCCCAGAAGCCATCACCAGCGATGCGCAATATGAACGATTGTATCCTCGCCAATTTCAGCAACCCTCAACCTACATCCGATTCTCCTCGACGGTGGAGGATTGTGTCGGTTGCCCCTATTGTATGACTCACGAAGATACTGTTTTCCTCAAGCAGTACAATGCCAAACAGAGGAAGAACCTGCACTGCAGCGAAGATCTGTTCGAGGAGGTCATGTATTTTTTTGAGAAGACTTCTGCGGCAAAACAACCTTTCGCTGCTGTTGACAATGCTCCTGTCCCTACTTACGAAGAGATGGAAGCTGCTTTTGACGAGGAAGAAGTCAGTTCTGCCGCTCAACGATTTGCGCGGGATATCTACCTTCATTGGAAGTCTCGGCGACTAGAAAGCTTGAACCATCCTCTCATGCCATCACTGAAATTCGAACGCAATGTCGAAACTGACGACGCCGATCCTTTCGTGTGCTTCCGCAGGCGGGAGGTTCGACACATTCGCAAGACTCGTGGCCGTGATGTTATGGTCCAGGAAAAGCTGAAGAGGCTTCGAATCGAACTGGAGCAAGCTCGTCAACTCATGCACCATGTAAAACAACGAGAGTTTGCTCGCCAGTCGCAATTGGGTCTGGAGAGGCAAATCTTCGACCAGCGCGCGTTGCTCAAGGAGTCGAAGAGAAACCTTGGTCTTAAAGGAGACGACGAAGACCTGATTAATCAAAAACCGATACCAAAACCACGTCCGAGATTGGATCCCGCTATCATCCAGCGCAGTGGCAACTCGGGCATGGTCCCAAAGGCGCCTCTCACTGTTCGTGCCGATGGTCGTCCTCCAGACTCAGATCTGCTGCAGCTCGCAGACGAAAAAGCGAGCAGAGAAGCAACAATCAACAGCATGATCCAAGACAATATCCAGAAACACAAGACATGGAATATGGATTGGGTGGACCAGACGTGGAGACCTATTACGCCGCCGTTGGAAAGCGCCAACGGTGGTCGCAATTCGTTTCGTGCAGCTTTTACCCAACCTTTGCCAACGCCTCCTTCGAGTGTTTCGGAGGGAGAGGAGGCCGTCATGATGGATGGAGGACGCACGCCGAATCCTCATGAAGATAAAAACGTTCCCAAACTGCCGATCCGGTATGCTTCCCCGCCCGCCGATTCGCAGACTGGATATGGCATGACCCTCCGCTCTTCCTTCCGCCGTCGTCAAGGTCGTGGGGGCCGTCTCTTCATAGACCGTCGCGGACTGAAAAGACCACGTTCAGAAGACTCCGAGGACGAAGAACGATCCAAGATCCTCTCCCCTCCATTCTCGGCTCGCCACGAGCGCGAAGAAGATCGCGCCCTATTCGACATCGACTCCGACGAAGACACCCAAACTTATTATACCGACCCATATGATGACTGGAATATAAATTATCGGGTTGCTGTAGGATATAGTCCGAATAGGCAGATGACAGACGCACAACGTGTGGCGCAGCAACAACATATGCTATCGCAGCAGCAGAAACATCAGCAAGCAGCTGCGCAAGCGGCGGCGAATGGTGCTAGACAAGCGCTGAATGCTGTAGCGGGGTGATGCTGTTGCTCGAGCTCGAAGAACTGGAACGTTCATTCATTGTAGCAAGATTGGGAGGGATATTTGATAGCGTTCGTTTTCTTGAAAGATCTTCCTTCTCTCTTCGGCCAAGAGGTCTTGTCGTTTGTAGTTTGTAACTTTAGGAGATGATTCAGGCGGGCTTCTGCGCGCGAGAGAGAGAGAGAGAGGGCGTGGGACGGAGGAAGGGGTCCTAGTTTCGGAGGATTTTGGTCAGTCAGTGTGACTGAAAGATGTTGGTTGGTTGAAGTAGGCCATAGCAATGAGATACCCCCATATTCGTACATCATCTTGTCCTCCGTGCTCTTGACCTTGCCGTGATCTTCCTCTTGCTTTGTAGGGCTTTTGTGATATACAGTGCGTGGTAATGCTTCCTGTATGAGGTTGCGGTGTGCGGCTCTCCGGAGGTCCTGGTAGTTGCGGGCGACTTGGGAAATATTCGAGAGCTTGTTAAAGCTACTATGGGAGAAGTTTTGAGGATACTAGAGGATCTGGAGGTGTATTGAATGGGGATGTGGTAGATTGGAGGGTGGTGCTGGTGTGTAATTATCAATCTTCAGAATGAAATGTCCAAAGCCTTGCGAGAGAAAAGCGGGGCCCGAGGGCTGATTGATTCAATTGACGACGGGCCACCACGGCCTACATTACTACAACTTCTGGTTTTATGAATCTTCTTCATTCTGTTTTATTCATGTGTTGATTTTTTCAATTCATTGTGATTGTAGATGAACTTAAGGATGAGCGTTTGAAGCGTGATATAGAGGCTGTTGGTGCCGATGCTTCTAATGTGTGAAAGTAGTATGTTACGCCTTTTATATCTACTTTCGGTATAATGCTAACTTGCTCACTAGAATGCTTAGTACTAGATTGTATCTCGATCTGACATGGAGATGCGGGAGCAAGAACTTCCAAGTTCATGAAGCTGTTGTGTGTGCGCAGTCCGAGTTCTTTGCGTTGGCTTGTAAACCAAAGGGGGTCAAGGTAGGTCTCTTTCGATTGAGCCTGCCTTTTACAAGCTACAAGCAAGGTCCATTCATGTTTGAGATGCGTTAAAGTTACTTGACTTTTCCCTTCAAGGTTCTCACGTTCGTATCCTGTTCAGTCCAAGAAACTGTAGTCTGGGTTGAACAGTTGCTCAATCGGGTCCATCACGGTTGATTGAGGCAAGAGCTAGTACTACACCCAGAAGAGGAAAGGAACATCCCATCGAACTCATCATTGGAGATGAAGAAACGATATGTGGTCTCTTGGAGTTCCTCTATACAGCAAACTATACTCCTCCTGCCAAAGTTGCGAACGGCCAAAACACTCACACAAAAAAAGCCAACTGCGAAGATTCTCCTAAGAGAGCTGCAGATAGCGAGAGTGCCCCTGAAGAAACCGAAAACAGCGGGAAACCCCTGTATACCACTCGAATCATTATCACGCATCGGATCTTTACCCTATTCTAACTCTAATGCAAGCAGCTGCTCACAAGTTCGACGCCGCCATCCAGGCCAACGAAAGATGGGATGAAAATGATTTTCAGTCCGCCGTTGAGTGCATCTACGAGAACAAAGCTTTTGCTGGCGAGCAGTCACGAGAACTACGCGCCAATAATATCGGTCTCCCCATATTGATGGCCAATTACGCTGAACTCGGCGGAGATATTATATTCAAGTCTTTGCTCATTGTTGTGGAGGCTACAACTTGGATTGGCTTCGCCAATTCCAATAAGACAAAGAAGCTTGCTCTTACAAGTAGGGTGAAAGCCGACAGCAGTAACCAAAAAATTCAGATATTATACAGTGTATGCAGGAGACGCACCACATATCAAGTCCCTGAATACTGAACCACGGACAGTTCTCACCTCCGACGATCAATATCATCAAATATCCTCGAGCACGCGGGTCTTGTCCCTCCAGGATTGCTCCATACTGATATCTTTCGCGAGGGGCATACTCACTCAGGGAACTCGGAGCGATCGTTCTGAGAACGATTGTCGTATACACTAATCGGCTGCTCCATCCATCAATGCCTTCGGACTCAACAACTGTAACAAATGAAAAGACGCTAAACGGTCCTTTACACGACATTCCCGAATTGGGAAGGGACCTTATCCTGAGATACCTACCAAGGACTACAAAATTTATCGACAATCTAGGGTCGTGCAAGTGTGCTTGGCCAGATTGTGGCACCACGTACTTCTACGGTAGGGTAGAACAGCCGCGGAATAAGGATGAATCGAGAAGGCATTATACGTCGACACAAATATCACGAACCTTGAATCAGGAGCCGCGATCATCATGTCTCTCAGCCCAGACGCAATGTTTAATCCAAGCGCTCAACCCTAGACTCCAATACCGCCAGTGTCTCCTTGCAGCACATATACTCGACCTACTAAGACTCGTAACCACGAGAAGTCGTGGAAATCGGCGACTCGCGTCTATTCGATCACGAAATTTGCGTTGATCTAGTATCATGTTAGGGAGTCAATTGATACATAGGCGCGAAATTTAGGTTTGAGAATATACCCATGTGCTATCGATGTTCATGGGAATTCAACAGTGGATACTGTCAATACATGTTCCTATCCTGTCACTCTGCGCTGTCAGAATTCATATCGAAATAGAGCGCCCCAGTCCCAAATCAATGATAATTCTCTAGCGATTTAATTTGATAAATTCGCCGGGACTTTATCGATGTAGGTAGTAAATAGTGCATGGTGAATTGTTTTCAATTGTAGCGTGGGGGAAACATGAACGCTCAGTTGTGAATATGTTCTGGCCCTGTAAGTTAGCAATTCTCTGAACGTGCTAATCGACCCCAGCAGGAAGCCACAGCGTCCATTTCGTCTTCGTTGTAGTCCTGCTCTAGGCAAGATCAAGCAATAGAAATTGGCGTAGGAAAAACGTCTATTCTCTCTTCGGCAAATGAAGAGGTATATGGGGTAGATTTACTTCCCATTGTGTCTAGATAAGGCATCCCGCATTCCCGAGTCATGTATTATCATATCATCTATGCTATTAATTTTGAAAGTCTCGTTCATCCGAATCCAAAAATCGAGTAGTTGCCACTCTAAACATGGCTACTTCTGGGTTCGTAGTAATGTGCCATCTCCAAGCCTGCTCTTCGGAATCCACACTTGACATAGAATCCTTCGTTGGCTTCTGAGCAGTCGAGAATCGTCTGCACAGATCAGTCAGCTCTATGATTGGACATGAATTCGAAAGCGAAATTACCTTGTAGCATCCAACCTGCTCAGCAACGTGATCTAATGCCTGAATGATTCGTAGACCAAGCTTCTTGCCTTGCTGATCCTTTGCTACGGCAATATCCTCGATATGACCGACAAGACCAAGGCTATGTATACTGCCATCCCATTAGCCCCTATTTACAACCACAATGTCCATGTCCAATCTCCCTTCTCTTCTTCAGAGGTGCCACACTCACAATTTCCGCTCAACCACCAAACAACCCGTCCCCACAATCCCTCCCTTTCCCTTTCCTTCTTGCGTCTCCCTCGCTGTGTCCACGATCACTAACAGAAAGTATTCGTCATTTCTCTTACTCATCCACTCGTATCTCTCATTCCAAGCTTCTTCTGTTATATCGCCGACGGTGGTGAGGACTCGGAGCACATCTAGGAAGCCGGAGTGATAATCTGATTTTTGGAGAGGTCTGCATGTGTAGCCCTCTGGGAGAGAAGTAAGGACGGTAGGCGATATGAGGTGAGGTGAGAAGAGGGGTGGGTCGGACGTCGTTGTTGAGGCCATGTTGGAGGGAGAAATGGGTCAAGTAGGTTGTAAGGATACGCTGGAAGGAATGGGGGGTATGGAGGGAGGTTCCTGGATCCATCTATTTTTGGACGTCGAGAGGTGGGGTCACGGTATGTGGAAATATCTCGACTTCGACCTCTTCTCCATCTCAACAACCTTCACATCAAATCACCTTGCTATCGTGTTCAATCTTTGCTCATTTGGGACTTCTTGCTCTCTTCAACGGGCTCACTGCTCCTCTCTGTAGAGTTGAAGAGAGTTAGAGAGAAATACCGTGAGCACACCTCATCTCAATCTTCAACAGCGTCATTAAATCTCAGCCTTTTGAACCTCCCCTCTACATTCTCAGTATTCCGGTCGCTGCAGTGTCAATTCACAAAGCATTTGAGATCACTCTTTCTCCCCCATCGCTCAGTTTCTTCAAGACTGCCTGCAGTTCACCAGCATTTATACCCCCACAACCGTTGTGATGCAGCAGTATTTCTCGTGAAAGGAGAGCGGAAACGACTAACACATGCAATGCACACGGGTCCAAGTCTCGCACTGCATGTTCATCATGCATGGCAGACGTAATGCTTACCACCATCCTCTATAACTGGCTGCCTGTTTAGGATCGTCCGTCTCAATCATCAAAATCCTCTTTCCCCTAAGCTTCCCCAAGAGGAAACAATACTTCATCCCATCTGTCGCATAATGTCTTCTCCCATCATCCTCCAGAACCCAGCCCTCTCACCCGGCGAGATGGTACTTGTTACGGGCGTTAATGGATTTATGGCCAGTCACATCGCAGATCAACTTCTTCTCGCCGGCTATGCTGTACGAGGCACCGTCCGCGCCCTCCAGAAGAATTCATGGATGAACTCATTCTTTTCCTCGAGATATCCGGCTGGAAAATTCGAGATGGTGGAAGTGGCTGATATGAGCGTCGATGGTTGTTTCGATGAGGCTGTAAAGGGATGCGCTGCTATCATCCACACAACATCAAGTGTAGATCTCACAGCTACAAGTCCCGAACCCACCATTGAGAAAAATGTAAGGACAGTCTTGACAGCTCTAGAATCTGCGACAAGGACAGAGGGAGTAAAGAGATTCATCCTCACATCATCCTTCTGGACAGCCTCCGCCCCAAACCCAGACACCAAATTCACAGTAACCCCCAAAAACTGGAACGACCAAGCAATCACAGACGCCTACTCGTCCGACCCCTCAAAAAGTACCGCCTTCTCCATCTTCATGGCTGGGAAACTAAAAGCCGAAAAGGCCTGTTGGGAATTCATCCACACCGCAAACCCAGACTTCACATTCAACGCCATCCTCCCAGACACAATCTTCGGCTCCATCCTCTCCCCCAAAGACCAAGGCACCCCCTCAACAGCCGGCCTAGTAAAAGTCCTCTATTCCGGTCAAAACCTCCATTACCTAAACTTCGTCCAACCACAATGGTTCATCGACGTAACCGACAACGCAAAATTACACGTCGCCACCCTCATCCATCCAAACACCCAAAACGAGAGAATCCTAGGCGCCGCCTCGCCCTGGAATTGGAACGACGTCTTGGCCATTCTGAAAACGCTGTTTCCGGAAAGGGACTTCGTCGACGATCTGGCGTTGGGGAGGGATATCAGTGTCGTTGAGAATGGGACGGCGGCTGTGTTGTTGAGCGACGTGTACGGGCAGGGAGAATGGACGACCCTGGAGGAGAGTATCAAAGCGAATGCGCGGGCTTTTGGGACGGGGTGAGAAATGCTTGGACTTTGGGACTCTTTCGTGAGACGGCTGGGGTAAAGGGGGTTTTCTTATCATCGGTAACTTGGTCGATCGTGCGGTGCGGATATGTGGAAGTGGCTTGGGGTGGGTGGTAGAAACACACTCCATATTCCATCCATGAGCTGTTGATATTGGTGCAATGAAGCTGATAGCCTTTACAAAGGCTGTGACGGGAATAAGCACGAGCGATGATGGATCAGTGAAGAGAAGGCGCGAACGTGGTAATTATGTACGTGGTGTGTATCGAGCCAATTTGGTCTCGGGATAAGCTACGTACCAAATACTCAATAATACGACAACATGACATCTCATCATTCGTCAACCGTCTTCATACGTCATATCAGATAAATTTATGCCTCCAAAATTATGCCCCCAAAACACAACCACGTCGCTAATGCTCTCTCTCAATCAAAGTCCGAAAGTTATGGCTGGACAGTGCCTCGCTCTCCATCTCACTCACTCATCAAGACCAACCCGGGAACAAATGCTGCTGTCCCTGAGATTGTGGGTCATTGTAATTCCACATGCCATCGGCCATGAACAACCCGCTAATCGCCCCGTCCATACCCATACCCAAGCTTCCGATCCCGTAATCGAAGCCATCGTACCCGGACAGTCCAGGACCACCTTGATAGGCATATGCGGCAGGATCCATGGGCAGGTCGTTCATGTGTTGCTGGTGTTGCTGTTGGGGAGGGTACCATCCTTGTTGACCTTGCTGTGGTGGAGCCTGCTGAGGGCCTTGCGGTTGGCTGCGTTGATCACCAATCGGTTCCTCATTGTTGGACGTTGCGACTTGACTGAGCATCTGCAGACCAGGAGCTTGATCAGCTGCTTGTGCTGACTTTGGAGGCCCTTTGAAGTCGCTGCAGCTCAGAAGTGGTGTATTGATCCCGGTAGACTTTGAAGTTCGTCCCTTGATACCCTGGTAGCGTTCTACTAGTCTTTGAATTACCCACAGAAACTTCGAATGTGGGCTCAATCTGTCCTTGTCCATGATTGTCTGGAAAAGCTGCTGTAGTCTCTCTAGGTATTGCTCAATGTGGAGCTCATCACGCTTGATGATTGCGCCAATTTCTCCAGGTCCAGTGGCGGCGATGTAGAGTTTGATAATGACGACAACAGCATAGATAACGCGCACAGCTATAGTCGCTGATTAGTAACAGTCTCGAGACCCGCAGCAGGTACCATGACTTACAAAATATTACCGGAAGTGCGTAGATGATGTCGAACTCGTATGACAAAAATGTCTCCATGATATCTCGACACGATTTCTGGCATGCCGTCAAAGCGTCAACATGTTGTGGTCCGAGGACGTGATCTCCGGCTGCTGCTGTCTTGAAGCTCTCTTCGGTGAACGGGGCTTTAAAATCCTCGACATTGTTCTGGGAATGAAGGGCTATTTCATGCAGGTACAGATTGGTTACGTGCTCAGCCAGCTGCAGCGCATGATCGGTTACCTTGCTCGATCTCACATCGGCCAAAGCTTGTTCAAAATGGTGGATGCCATAGGAGACTTTCCCGTCCGAGATCGAGAGGTTGACTGCAGGATCATCCATAGCGAATTGCACAGCGATCTGCTCGGAGATGTGAGCGATCCTGACGTGCTGACAGAGAATCTTGTCGGACGGCAGTGCATCTTCGGCAGTCTCAAGATATTCGAGGCATTCACGCATGTAATCATTAAAGCGCACCAGTATTGGCCGCCTCAGTACCATGGTGATACTGATGCAAAGAAAGTAACACACGATCCAAGCCCGTCTAGCTTCGGCCGATTCGGGGTTGGGCAGTACACGTCTGAATGGCGGCTCCTGTCCAAACCACTTTCTCTTCCAGGGACTCTGTCTCTTTCCGATTCCAATGTCAATGGCCATGATTGCAGACATGTGCACCATCTGATAGAACATGTGTTGCTCGAAATTGGCAGGTGGGCGATACCAGAGAGTTGCAACGTGCAGAGCTTGGATCAGTTCGAGGCTCTTTTCTCCCTGTTTCCACATGCTGCACGCGAAGATCTCTCGCATTTCTCGTTCCAGTGCAACTTGTGTGTCTTCAGAAGCTCCAGTGCCGTAGCAGGTACTACTCAAAATGGCCATGAAGAGTATGGGCTTTTCCGCTCGGATCGTTTTGGCTTTAGTGCCAGGAGCGAACGGCACAGCCGGGAATCGATGTGAGACATGATTCACGTATTGGTCGAAGATACTTTCAGCAGTGGCGGTGTCGATTATGGTACTAATTTTGCGATCGATATCCGAGTGGTCAAAGATAGGTGCTTTCTGCTGATTGTATATGCTCGTGTGTCTATCTCCTTGCTCATTGGTTGTTGGTGTGATCTGGATCGTATGTCCATCATGAATGGAGGCCAATTTTATTGTGTTGATTGGCTCCAGTCGCCTTCTCTTGTCGGGTCCATCATTCGGCCTACTCCCTCTCGTCATCATCGGTGAGGAGGTGGGATCATGATTGCCTAACAATCTCTGGTCGGCCTGATATTGCTGCGGCGAGCTTTGAGTATAGGGCGAAGTCGACTCGGGCTGCCTTTTGATATCGACATAGCCATTATTCTCGTATTGTGCGACGCCCTCTCTCGCGGCTAGGGTGGCAGTGAGGGCGTCAATCTTGCGTTCCAACTCGGCTACCCGACTATCTGCTTTCTTCTGTCGCTTGCGTGTTGGTGGAGTGACAATGCATTGCCGGCCGGCCTTTGCGCATCGCTTGCATGGTTCACCGGAAGAGGGGTCGATGATGCATTTGACCTTCAGGCCACGACAAGAGTCGCAGGCTCGAGGACGCTTTTCGGGTTGCTTTCCAGAGCTGTGGGTAATAGTTAGCCATCCAATTGAACCATTGATCGCAATGCGCCAGCAGTATTGCAAGCAGAGGAGTGGAGTATAGCTCACCCTGGCTGACCGTCCATGGGCGAGGCATGTTCAGATGCAGAGTCCTCTCCGGCGGAGTCCTGCTCGTCGCCCTGCAATGCGGGATCCACATGCTGCGTCTGTTGCTGCTGGGAGTGCGAAGACAGATGCGCATGCGAAGGAGGATGGGGAGGAGGCAGTCCAGGGTGGTTGTGGTGGTTCAGCGGTGGAAGGTTGTAGTAGGGTTGCGGTGGCGATGTATGAGTGTGTTGCTGCTGTGGATGACCATGGCGAAGGGCATCGACGTGTTGGTATGGAGTGGGCGCGTATTGTCCGTGGAGTCGTGGGTCGACGATAGGCTGCTGGGCCATGGTACTGAGCGAGGCAGTTGTTGTGGGTATCTTGAATCGGTGCTTAAGAACAGCGAAATGCCGGCAGAGGACGCTGAAAGAGACGCCGACTTGCCGAGTGTGAACCTCAGCTCAGCTCGCACGCGCAGGGAGCAACAAGAACAAGAACAAGAACAAGAACTTGGACAAGAACTTGGACAAGAACTTGGTGGGATCCAACGCAACTCGTAGACGGTGGGTTAGAGGAAGGTTTGGCGATGGGGTGAACGGGGACGATGAAGGAGTGCAGGTTGGTTCAGGAGGAGCCAGGCGCACCGAAACTGGACGAGGCTTGAGAAGCAACTTGGAAGTGTCTTCACAGAGTCCCGTCAACAAACACCACGACTCCTTGCGTACATCATGTATGCGATTCGTCAGTCTTGCGTATGGGAATAAGTACACATCAGACATCAGACACCAGATATCAGACACCAGATATCAGACATCAGACATCAGACATCAGACACTTTCGCTGCCTGATCCGACGCGAGACTGAACTGGAAGATATAAATAATAGCGGCTCGGTGTATGACCCCTCCCTCTCGAATGAGGTGTCGACATGTCCAAGAAGAAGACATACAATGGTGCCTGCGTGCCTGCGTGCCTGCGTGCCTGCTATGATTTGGTTCGGAAGCACATGTGTACACAGCAGATATCTCGCATCGACTACCAAAAGTGCCATCCTACTTCGCCTTCTGAATGGTCGATGACGGCGACCATTAAT
The DNA here is from genome assembly GCA_000738655.1 of Venturia pyrina ICMP 11032. Classification (NCBI taxonomy): domain Eukaryota; kingdom Fungi; phylum Ascomycota; class Dothideomycetes; order Venturiales; family Venturiaceae; genus Venturia; species Venturia pyrina. The sequence goes on along the minus strand of JEMP01000055.1, from coordinate 109,847 downwards.
CAGCTTAATCAAAGGGCATTCGGAGCCGAGGGTCATGTCAAATACGGAACATGTACGGAGATATCCAAACCTTAGCGAGCATCGCTTGTCGCGTCTTTGTTGACACTGCATGGAATTCCACTTCTCTGGCCTCAGGCTGCTCGTATCAGGCTCGCGGAACGAGAGATGGATATCCGCTGCATAGGTGATCGAGATCTGTTTCTGATATATGCCACCGTCGATTGCATATCTTCGCTTCTTCTGTCCGTCCAATAATCCAACCAGAGAGACAACAGTTGTTCACGATGTTGTACTGGTGTTGTTTATGCAACGAGTCGAAACAGCCTTGTCAAACATGGACACGGAGTTAAAACGGACAGAAGGTCTAGATCTTCTACTTCTATTCTTCATTCCTCGATGCTTCCACACTCCGTCGATCAAACAAGCGACAAGTGATGTATCGACATTCCCTAATTCTTCACAGCCTGAACAATCGCCCCTTCCCTCCCCTCATCCAACCCATCCAAACCCTCCATATCAACACCCTCCAACTCAAAATCGTAAACATCAGCATTCTGCCTGATCCTCTCAGGCGTATCACTCTTCGGCAACGGTACCCACCCCTTTTGCAGACAGTACCTCAGAAGCACCTGCGTTGTACTTTTCCCGTGTTTCTCCGCAACAGCCACCAGCTCCGGATGATTCGCTTTTTGATTCCTCACGAGTGGGGAGTACGCTTCAACAACGATGCCCTTTTCCTGGCAGTAAGTGACGATTTCGCGTTGTTGACACCAAGGGTGCAGCTATTCCCACGGCGACATTAGCCCCAGTCCAAAAACCCCCATCACCCCCATCTCCGACAACCATCAGGGCCAAAGAATCGAACCTACCTCAATCTGATTAACCTCCACCTTCTCCTCAGCATAAGAATGCACCTCCTCAACCTGCGCCATCCCAAAATTACTAACCCCAATCGCCCTCGCAAGCCCCTCCCCTTTCAACCTCTCAAGCGCCGTCCACATCTCCCTCGTCTTCTCACTTCCAAAATTGGGACTGTGGATCAAGAACAAATCAACATATCCCTTCCTCCCCTCCTCACCTGCATCAATCTTCCCCACACTCTCCCTCAGCCCCTCCAAACTCGCCTCCACACTCCCCTTTGCAATAAGAATCTTCGTCGTCACAAAAATATCCTTCCGGGGTATCCCGCTCTCTCGAATCGCTTTCCCAACTTCCGCTTCGTTTTCGTAATACTGTGCCGTATCGATATGGCGATATCCCGCCTTCAGTGCTTCAAGACAGGATTTTTCGCAGACATCCGGGCCGGAGAGGTACACACCAAAGCCCAACCGAGGGATCTGGATGGAAGAATGGGGGAGGGGGAGCGTGGAGTCTATCGTGAGCTGGGACTTTGTTACTGTTGACGACATGGTAGACACGTCTCTCGGAACAATCTGATGGAAATGATGGTTAGATCCTTGCTCGAGAGGGTCGGTTATGAGGATGGCGACCGTGTGGTTCGGATTGAATGAAAGCGCAAGGCAAATTTGGTGTGGTGAGGTTTGAATGTATCCGTGAGAGAGTTGGCAAGGGTCGACGTTACAGAGGTTAACTCATGATGCAATACATCCATCCATGCATCATGGGCCGATCTCGCTCAATATACAAACGTCCTGTGCGACCTTTCTTTAAAATATCGGGAGTGACATTGGTTCTGGCGTCGACATGAAAAGCGCGTTCGAAGAAAGCAACGGTAGACAAATAATCAGTACGCAATGACAAGTCAAAGTACGGACAATCCATGGGAATAGACTGGTGTCGACACCTATGTATCCTATATATACATGTAAACCAACAGCAATCCGAAAAATTGTATATGGGTATCTTCGTCAATCATGAAAGACCGCTATCCAAAGTTCATGTTTATTAAAAGCTCCTCCATGTAGAGTCGATTTTCCGAACCGTCAACGTAACCATTAGCCAGTTCCAGAATCTCCATATCAAGTGCAGAAGCAATGCACCAGTCAAGGTCGGCATATATATCTGCACAACTTCCAGATAGGAACCGGGTTGCACACTTGTTTGAACAAAATTCGTCGAAGTCACCGGCTTGCTGATTCCAGCGCCATTAGGAACTGGTTGGTATTCAGTGATGACTTCTTCGTCGTATGGGAAGGCGCCATGCTTCTCGTAGTATGCAAGAAGCTCATCTTTCTCGGCCCACCGGTCTTCAAGCCATTTGTCGAATTGGGCTTCATCTTCCGGTATGTCTGCGACAGCAAATCGCCGCCAGTGCATGCTCACTGATTTTGGGCCATGTCCATCGATGTAAATGGATTTTATCGTCCAAATATCCTGGGCGTATTGACCTGGTCTTTCGCATGTCAGCTCGTGCAATTGATGAAACCAAAGGGAATACTCACGGCAAGCCCTCATATGCCAGTGTACAATCATAAACCCAGTCTACAGTCCCCTTGACCTGCTCGAGGCAGAAATGTAGGCCCGTGCTCCTGGGCAGCAGAACATGTTCCAGATCAGGCTTGCCAGACTTTTTTGCCCAAGCTTGACTCTTCGCACGCCCGTTCTTGGACATGTTGGTTCCTTCCGGGAATATAAGCATCCACATGGGCACCAGCTCACTCTGCCCTGTTGTAGGATTCCGCTGCTTCCTCTTGAGCTTGTCCAATCGATTCTGAAATCGTGGTTTGTCTTGTGCCCACTTGCGCGCGAGAAATACGAAGCTAAAGAACATCATGCCGGGTCCGAGGAGTGGAATATATCTGAGCTCGTCTTTGAGGATGATAAAGAAGTGGCCAGCCATGTCGTTGGCATAGGCATGCCACCAGAGATAAAGCCAGTCCGTGTAGATCTAGAAGCCGCGTTAGTGAGGGCATTCAGGAAATGGTTACAATACATACCTGGTGATTTGCGAGGAGGAATATCCTTTCCGGGAAGTGGGCCTCAAGTCTTCCATCAGACGTCCTATGGAGCTGTCCACGCACGCTCTTGTCACCGGTGACTATGACTGTTGTAGGACTCCACCATTGTTGTATTATGACCATCAAAACGCCAAAGTGCTTCTTCAATAGAGCCTGCCAGGCGTAATACCAATCTTCATCCCACAGATATAGGGGGAGAGCTGCCCATTGTGTCATATGTATACTGCAAGGTGTAAGGATGACATCCAACGTGGGGATCGGGACCTTCCTACCTTAAAGCACTACAGAGGAAGTATAATGCAATAAGAACAACTCTCCAGCCTTGTACTGCTGGGTGGCTCGGTGTTGGTTTGGCTCGTTCGACTTCAGCTTTAGGCTCGAGGGTCGGGGCGACGATTTCCTCGCCAGCATCCTCCTTTCGTTGCCGGATGCCTTCGGAATCGAAATTGGACATTGTTGTGTACCAAGCCCTTCTTTTGGATGTGTAGACAGGGATTTGTAGGTGAAAGCGTGACGATGTTTAGTCGGTTAATACGACAGGATGAAGGCGGCGGGCGCGGAAGAATAAGTAGGGGTTTTCAGCGGTTTGTCATAGTCTTTGCACTGCCATCGCTTTGACTGTTGAAGTCTGCCAGCGAAACGTGAGTGAAGAAGTCGAGGTTTTCGGTTCTAGGAATGGAATCGAGGACCCAGATCATCACAACTGCCTGGGCCTTGCGCAGTGACACCCCTCCCGAAGATTGCAAGGGTACAGCTCCGGATTTAGTTAGTGTCTAGCGCCTCAGGCTCTTCATCACCCCCGCCCCTACCAATCGCATGAGACGAGTTACAATCAGACACAAGACAACGAAATCGTAAATTCAGTCGACGCGAGAAAGCTGCCCTTGTGCAGCACGCACTATACCAGCAATGGCGTTACCATCCGGTGGTCTCCTGGGATAAAACGAATAAGAAAAGCCAATATTCGAGGCGATGGGAATATCTATACATCTAGTCTATGGGTAGGTAGTGTCTATGGACACGCCAAGTACAGCCACAAACACCCATCTCAAATGAGAAGAAAGCACTTAAGAAGGTCCGACCGTGTCGATGAGGTCGAGACGAAGACAGACGCTGAATTGGGTATAGACGCAGAAAGCCTAGTGACCGATTCACGTTGTCGAGAGATCGGAATCGAGATAAACGTAACCCTCTTTCGAGATGGGATGGGCAGTGTGCCAGATTGTGTCAGGTTCTTACTTCGAGGCTGAAATCATCATTCCATTTGCAGGCGTTAGGTCATGTATTTGAAAGTGACAACACTGATTTATCCTCGAGGCCATGATACGGTAGTGTGGCCTTGCCGATTGAAGATAATGCTGGAAAGGTTGTTGGCCAACAAAGGCAGTGATGCGCACACAATATCGAGATGAACATAGATAGATAGCTCGAATCTTGCAGGAGAGGCTATGTACAAGTAAACGGTAGCATCTGATGTGCCACTGCTACTTACATGAGCAATGTCGTTGTCAAGCATACAAGCAAGGAGCAAACCTGAGACCAAGACAAAAAGACATGAATCAACGATCGAGGTATACAACAGAAAACTCACAGCAATCGAAACTCCACCAACTCCAGACAAATGACCGTCAGACCAAATAGTACAAGTTCTAAACGTCGCCAAAGATCGCTCAGCCCTCACAAATCTCACATCTCTTGTGCTTCTTGAAATCACCAACATAGTGATCAATATGATCCTGTCCATCCAACCTCTCCCCACTCCTCGGTTTCCTCCCCATCCAACTGCTACCCTCCTCATTCAACACATCCAATTTTGTTCCCTTCTCCTTCAACTCGTCCGTAATAGCCTTCACATCCAACTTCAAATAATCAGCCAAAAACTGTCCCACCTCTGTATTCTCGTGGTTTCCAACGAGAGCTTCGGCACCCTTGGCACTAGAGGCGTAGATGTTGACGTCCGCGGCAGAGTGGCCGTGGGTGCTCCAACCTGTTTGGGCGCGGCGAGAGACGATGTCTGCAAATGTGTAGGGAGCGAGCTCAGGGTGGTCGACTAAGAGAGATATTTCTTCTTCGCTGGCATCTGAGATACCAAGCTTGTTCGTTAGAGTGTGCTTGACCCATTTCTTGGTATTAAGACCTGGATTGTCCTGACGGTAGTGGAAGTACTCCACTCCAAGGCGTTCCGCAGAAGCATTTACAGCTCCAATCACTTGTGGATACCAAAGATATTCTGGATAGGTAGCATGCAGTTGTCTTGCAGCAGCTAGACCACCTGTTTCATGGTCAGAGGTACTGACCATGATACCTGGTGTACTATCCTTATCCAAGAACTCAAGAACGCTAGCAAAAGCGTCGTCGTATGCCAGAACTTCGTGAACCTGAGCGGCAGGATCGTTTGCATGACCAGCGTGGTCGATTCTGCTCCCTTCAATCATGAGGAAGAATCCCTTGTCGCTGTCGGCGGTAGCTGCGCTGAGTGCGACCATTGCAGTCTCTGCCATCTCTTGAAGCGAAGGGTAGATATCGCTCTCATATCTACGATCAATCTCATATGGAATGTCCGTCTGGGCAAATAGTCCGAGAAGAGGCAATTGAACAGCTTTCCCCAGTTTCAAGCCATCGAATCCGGCACGATCATTGATATAGTTGAAGCCGGCCTTCTCTCCAGCCTTGATCATATCTTTCCCATCCCCACGGCATGATCCCTCAGTAGTATTCGGCAAGAAATGGCATCGTCCCCCACCCAGAATGAGGTCCACAACCCTGCCCAAAGGATAATCTCCCATCAGCTGTTCTGCGATCCTGTCCTCCTCTTCCCTCATATTCACATGCGCAGCAAAGCAAGCAGGTGTCGCATCCGTGATCCTCGTCGTCACAACAAGACCAGTCATGTATCCGGCTTTTTTCGCCGCCTCAAGCACAGTCCCGCAGGGAGTACCATCTGGCAACACAGAGATAGCACCATTATAACTCTTCCTTCCGCACGAAAATGCGGTAGCACCGGCGGCGCTATCTGTGACCAAGCTCGAGGAACTCCTCGTTCGCGATTGTCCAATCAAATGTCCATCAATAACCAACTGCTCAGAATACGGCAATCCAAATTGATGCTGCTTGAAACTCCTGGTCATACTCAGACTCGTTGGACCCATTCCATCCGACACCATCATAATGAGATTACGTTTTCCGCTAGGGATATGTGTCTTCGTCCCGTCATCTGATTGTCCTTTCTGGTAGACGACAGCGAGAACTATGACACCAGCTGTGGCGATGAGGGCCCAGGTAAAGAGACCGATTTCCCGCCATAGTTTCCATTTGTCTTGGGAAGAGCGGCGGACGTGTTCGCCTGTGAGGAGGGCGTCTTCTTCGGGATTAAGGGAGGAGTCGGGGGAGTCGCTGCGGTGGAGCAGGGGCTCTTGGCCGCCGGCCATGATGAAGAGAGCGGGAGGGATAGGCTAGGCGATAGAGGTGAGGTGAGGACTCGCCGAAGGAGTTGGGAGGAAGAAAGGAACACCTAAGGAATGTATGTGCTTGTTGTTCCTCTTGTGATGCTGTGCATCTGTGGAGTCCACGCCGAAGCTCATTGGCCATGATTCAGACCAAAAGAAGTGCAAGGCTTAAGTTGCCACCTGATTGAACATCCAACCAGCTGATCCGGAGGCTCAATGTTGGTAGGACAGAACAATCGGTACCGCAGTTTTTATTCTCTGTTGCATTCTATTGTGATGTTGAGGAATATGTGGACGGACTTGGTTCTATGGGGAAAATATCAAAATGTAGACTCGCAAGGCTGATCGAGCATCTTCTGCTCTATCAGTGTGCCTTGAGGTTAGCTACCATTGCAGATAGCTGTATTCGGAAGCGACCGAGTCAAGACGGGCTGAAGACATGTGATCCCAGTTACAATGGTTAAAGATGATATTGAGGCAGTGATCTATCCAACCTAGCCACCTACGCAAACGGCATTGATAGATGCACCACCAGATCATACTGCATCCTTCCCCTCTTCACCCTCCAAGACCTCAACCTCCTTCAAGACCTCCACATCCTCCATCCCACACCTAACACACCCACATTCAAAAGCCCATGTCTCACTCAACCTCTTCCTCCTCTCTCCCAAATCCAAATCAACCTCATCACCCCCCATATAACTGATAAACAGCTCCTCCCCTTTCCGCACCCGCCTACTCGTCCAAAAATCCCACGTCCGTCCGGCCCTCCTCTTTCCCACATTCGGACTACAAGAATGATTGAAGAAAGAAGCTACAGGCCAAACACCATAACCCAGGAACTCGTCGCCGCCATCGTCAAGACTGCGGATACCGAAGGAGTTGTGAGAATCGCGTTCGGCGAGGGCGAGGAAGGCCTCTGCATTCACGTGTGGGAGGAGGGGTAGGGGGAGGAGCGCCAGGAGGTGGAGGTAAGATTGGATTGCTGTTTGGAGGCAGGAGGATGTGGCGTACGGTGTTGGATCTGGGACCAATTCGAGTAGGGATTCCCATTCCGTTGCTGCTACCCGTTCCGTTGGAGTTAGGAAATTTCTGGAGTACGAAAGTGTTGCTGAGAGGAGGAAAGAGAGATAATCTGGAGTTGGAGACATAGCGAGGACCGATGTTAGAGCTCTCCGATGGGGTTTCCTTGTAGATCCATTACGGGCTTCCAAAACGAAATGGGCTGTACTCGAGACTGAATCCCAAGCTAACTGTATTTCTTCTTCGTTTGGTCGTGCATCATTCATATCGTGAAATTCATGATCATCGTTTCCATTCCCATTCCGAAATCCATTTCCCTGCATACTTTTTCTCTTAATGAATCCTTCTATTGCTGTCCATGCTTGTATTGCAATTGGTCCTACATTCCCCATCCAAGCTTGAAGGCACTCCTGGCTACAAAACGAATGGCCGGTTTCGATACACCTGGTCTTGAGATTTCTTCCACGCTCATACACAAAACATTGGGCGCAGACCTCACGATTGTAGTTCCTCAAAACAACAGAAGCTGGTAACGATGCCGTGTGCAAAAGTGATGTTCCGGCTGGTATATCTTGAAGGGCAAAAACTCCCCTCCCACAAGTAGGCGTATCTTTGACTTCGAAAAGACTTGACCCGGGCAGACTTGAGCCATTCGACATCCTGCTCATTCCAAAGAACACGATCAACAGACACAGGAAAACGACGGAAAGTAGCAAAAGGACAGGGATACAAGAGATTGGCAAGTTGGATCAGGGTACAACAAGTCTCAAACAAGGAGATGACTTCTAACGAGCTATACGCTCAAAACGCGCTCCAAAGGTGCTACAAACAATCACTTTTGACTACCGTTCAGCACTTGAAAGAATGTTATCAGTTTCAATCTGTTGACGGTCCTGCCCAATCGGGTAGACTGTACAACAAAGTATGATAATTGCCAGTCAAAACTTCAGCATATCCCGGCCAGTCACTTTCGTCTGTTTTATGCTAGCGTGAGCATGGATGCCGTCTCTTTACTCCAAGTGATCCATATTTCTTCTCGTGTATTGTATCTTGTTTGAGCAAGCCGGGAGGGAGATAAGTGTCGATGTCCGATGGAGTAATGGTAATCGGGAGGATGGACAGTTGGCGAGTCTCTCGAGCAGAAGAGGGAATATGCGAGAAAGGGATAGAGTCTTTGATCAGCTCGAAGATTGCAATAACGGAGAGTAGAGACCACAGGACGAGGGTCGAGCGAAGAAAAGGGCGTTAGCGAGCTCGAATGTGGCCCAGTCGACATGGCATCAGCAGCGCTATTGACTGGAATAGCTGCAGCAAACCCAAGCTCTTCTGCTACCCGAGGTTAAGACTCTCATCCCCATTTCCCTTCGTAGCAGGAAAACCAGATCCAGAACGTGGGTGCTTCTCGAATCGTCGTCGAAAATTCCAAGGTTCACCGCTGTTCGAGAGCCTAACGGTCGGCACTCTGTGAAGCTAACATTAGATTAGTTTGGGCCTGCATTAGACTTCCCAGATGATTTCCAGGCACAGCCGATAGTTCAGAAATACGAAATTGTGGAGGAAGAGACCATCGGGTTTGTAATGGGTTATGGGTAGTTGGGAGTCTGAGAGGAGCAGAGAATCCTGGTTTTGAAAACATGACCACCGTTGATGGTCATCCAATCAGGGCAACTCATATCGCTGTACATGCATCGTACGGACAGGTCAATAAACCACCGCAGAGTCGATTTTTGAACAGTGCCAGTCAGCGGGAGCTTTTCATTTCATGTAAAGTTCTACCGAATCCAAGACTCATTTCTATTGAGCTTCCTTTTCCGTGTCATCAAAGTCTGCTCAAGTATGGCGTAGAACAAGCGCTTCGTTCTCTCATGTGCGCGACCCAAGTGACCACATAGGTCTCCTTGTCCTATAGCCACAAATGTACTCCTCGTCGATCCCATTCCATTAATCCAAGAAAACCTGAGTGCTTTTCGCACAACTATCCAATCCACACGCTCGCCGAGCAGCAAGGTAGAATACAAAAAACCCAGGTTCCTAGCAGTGCCGAAAGCATGACCATGCCCAAAGAGTGACAGAAGAGACCAAATGCGGCTTTTGTGTAGAATATTAAAAAAAGCGGCCATTGCAAGAGCAAAGGCCAGTACAAGGAAGAGGTCAAAACCAAAAACGCCACCCAATCCTAAACACCGCCCGATGAACGCATGAAATGCCGCAGAGCGCAACTCGATGGGCTGAGGCGAAACAACATAGGCTTCTTTCTAAGATATCGCGAGAAAGGAACGATCCGAAAAATGTGACCGGGTAGAAGCGTCGGTCGGAATATGTACATGACAAGGCGGTCAAAATCGACCAGGAATAGAGTCGTGGCTGAATCAAACATCGGCTGTGGTTGGGCCGCGCTCCCACTTGATGGGGTGGAAGAGGATGGATGGAAGACACATGCGCCCGGTCTGAGTGAGTTCGTGCCAGCTCCCACCTTCCTTGTTCTCAATGTAGCCGAACCAGCGTCGCCAGAGAGCACCAGCAAACCCAGAATTGTAGTAGAAACTGCTTCCGAGCTGGTTGTGTTCTCCCCAGCCAAAGACGCTATCGGTAGGTTTTTCAGGGTGGTTGAAAATCTGATTCATGTAATCGAGAGGCCAAAGACGGTCGAAATACACAGGGTGAGGCACATAAGCTGCCTTGAGCCCATGGTGAAGGGCAATAGTGGGTGGCCACATTTCTGGGAACATGGTATGCTTCATCTTGTAAGTCTCAGCGTGAGCGAGATCCAGGAGTCGCTTGGAGAGTCGAGAGACAGTGATGATAGCAACTCGGCGTGGAGGGATGGGATGCTGTCTGCTGTAGCCGTCCACGTCATCTCTGAATACCCAGTTCGTCTTGGCCGGATCGAACAGAGGGTTAAAGGTAATTAGATCCGCCTCTTCACCAACACCCCATTCGTAGTTGTCTTCGAGGTAAGAGCGTGGTGGCCTAGTCTCATTTGGCGATGGCAGCATTCCGTTGTTAGGGAATGTAGCAGGGCCCCATACAGGGCCGGCTGGGTCTAGGAATGTCTCTTGTTCGACGGTCTTCGCAAAGTCAGTCCAGTTGCCGTGGTAGTCCGGCATGTAGTAGCGAGCGCTTCGTTCCCACAGACCCTTGCGGGGTTGCTCCTTAGCCCAGTCGGTAATCTTCTTGTTAAATTCGTAGAAGTGACCGGAGTACCTCAGGTCCATCTCCCAGTTCCAGTAGAAGTCATATTCAGGGTGCTGCTGGGAGAACCAGAAAAGGGGGAAATGAGCGCCGCGGTAGACACCGTGGATGGGCTGTCCAGAAGGGTTTTCGAAGTTCTCCGGGAATGGCGCAGGGTAATAGAGTCTCATCAACTCCTCGGACCAGAGAGTGGTGATGCCCCAGAACTCTTCTGGGACGTGTTCTCGGAGAGTCTTCTGATAGATTTCCTTGTCCGTCCAAATTGGAATGCTCTGGTCCCGGACTTGGACCAGCAGATGCACATCGTACTCTCCGCCAGTCTTGAGGCTCAACTCAGCAATCATGGCGCGCATTGTCAGAAGTTGATGGTCATCGTACTTGTAGCCCGTGTAGGATCGCAAGATGTAGGCTTGTCGAGATACTGGCTTCTTAGGTTTCCACTCGGCGCGAGATTTCGCATCTTGGGGAGCAGTCTGGTTCTCGAAGCGACGTTTGTTCTTCTCGAAGCACTTTTGCTGAGCCGCGCCCCAGTCCACTTTCCTGTAGTCGATCTTGGACTGCTGCTTCCACACCTTGCCTGAACCAACTTTCTCGGACTGGTCAGCCAGTCCAAGTCCACCTTCTTCACGGTCGTAGCCGTAGCCATATGGTCCGAATCGGCCAAAGCGGTCCCAGCAAACATCGTCGCGCAGTTTGAGAACATCGTGGGAACCAAAGAAAGGATTCGTCATGTTCTGGGGAATTCCGGGATAGGCGAAAATCTCCGGAAGCTTGACCTTCTCGTCATTGTCTAGAAAGCACTCTCGAACTTCGTAGTGATGCTCTTTGTATTCGTCTGACGTGAATTCTGAGTATGGGTTGAACGCGAATGGTTCCATCGGGGGAGTGGAAGATGGAGTCGTAGTGAGTTGGGGTATAGTGGAAATGTTTTGCAGCATGTAACCCTGTTCGGGGGTCCATTGCTCTTTGGGAACCAGCGTCCCGACACCGTTATAGAACCCGTAGAATCTATTCCACCAAGTGTTAGTTAGAGACAGAGGTTGAGACGAAAGTGTATATACCGGGTAAATTTCTCCCAAGGATAGGCACTCTTCGGGGTCTCCTTTTTCACCTCCAGTTTGTGGTGACTTCGGTATCCCCCAACTGCTATTAAACCGAGGCACAACACTGTCGTAATTGCAAAGACAAGTAATTTCGACAATGACATCTTGACCAGCATTGGGAATCGTTCGCCACCAGGACTCGGAGACCGCCATCGGTATTTTTTGAGAGAAATTGAGCTGTAAGGCGAGCTGGCATTGCTCTCGTAGCCAGGAAGTTGTTCGTAGTTGACGTTTGTCCGGATGGACAGTAGCTTGAGCGGGTTCATGGCTCGAACGCGCGGGAAAAAGGCCGCTCGCATATCTTGCTGTCGATGCACTACGACAGCATGGAACTCTGGCGATAAGTATATGGAGTCGCGGCGTGCGTGATTTGTGTACAACCTGGGGGATCCAACAATAGAATGCTGGAGAGGAGGTGGAGTGGCCGAGGAAGCAAGGTGGCGATTACGAGTAGCAATTAATCTTCAGTGGATGAAGCGTACGGTGCTGGCAGAGAAGCACAGGAGGGACGGGCGGAGCAGTTGAAAACGAAGGTGAGTGTTATCGAGAGTTGTTGTTGCTTGGAAGGAGAGCTGGGAGTGCGAATGTTTGTGTTGTGGGTATGGGCGATGGGGAGAGGGAAGGATTTAGAGTGGCCACAATCTCGAGGTATATCAATCGACAAGGGGGAGGATAAATAGGGACGCTAATGAAAAGATGATCTAAAAAAGTCCGTGAGGATCCCGAAGACGCACCTTGCACGCTTCTCCCAATCACTTCCAATCAAGGGCCAGTCCTGCAGCGCACCCAATTCATCTGCTGCACCGACGTCCCTGGCAGCAGACATCTCCACACCAACGACGCGCGTATAACTGAGCCCGCCACGGATTTCTATGACAACTGCCACAGCCGTGCAGCAGCAGCAGTGTCGACGAGAAGCTGAGGGATGAGCACATCGCGTCACGACTTTCGTGATATGTCTTTGCCAGTGATGGATGCATTGGAAGCTCAAACGTTGCACTAGCTAGTCCTGGACTCCCGATCCATACCGTACTCCTTAATCCTTATCCCACCAATCTATCGTGACCCCGGACGCATCGTCCCCCATATATTCCGTGATTGGCCTCGTGGAGATTGTCGCAATATTATCATCTGAAGAATGTCTGCTCAGTCTGCTACAGTTGCTGTTCGGCCCAGCTGTGAAGGTGTGAATCTGCAACGGCTCATGTCTGGCCTCGCAGACCAGCCTCATGCTAGGGAAACGAAGCCGTCTCCGTCACCACTTCACTCTTTTGACGCCTCGACTATTGGCGAGAGACGCCTCGACTATTGGCGAGAAACGCCTGTGTGCCTGTAGAGTTTAGTTGCAATTGCGTGGACCAGACTGGGCTCGAAGCAGTCTGGCGCCGAACACGACTCTGCCACCAACGGTGGAGATCCACCGAGGCCAAAGCCAGCTGCCAGCCGCATCCCGCGTCGTTCCTTGCTTGTCCAATTATCATCTCGATATGCAGCCATGCAGGGCACAGGCATCAGTGGCGCCGGGACGCCGTGGCATACCAGAGTACAATACAGTGGGACACTGGCAAAGCCAAAGTCTCAGAGGCTTGCAGCAGCAGGAGTAACCTTGAGTTGACGAGATTTCCTTACCCAACACGGTGCTCTCCCAACCACCCAGACTGCTTCGTGAGTGAGAACAAGTCGAGCTGGGTGACAGGTAACCACTGTTCCGCTGCTCCCTCCAAGTCTGTTCAGCTGGGTAGATCCACCCCTTACCAACCGGAGATGGTATGCTTTTTCCCTCCAGCTCAAACGTACCAACCTGCGCACGCACGTACCTACCAGGAATTGTTGCAAAATCCACCAGTCGATCGGTCAGATCCTCCGAAAGTTCCATCCTGTCCAGCTTCAAAGTTGGCCAGTCGCCGCTCGTCATGGGGAATAGAAATGGTCTGCAATGATGTTGCTCGTCGGTTGAGGTTGGAATGAAGATGCAGGTCGACTACTAGTAGCTTCTATTGATGCAGCTTAACTGTGCCAAGTTTGGGAACGCATCAATAATGCGAACTACTTCTACATCGCCAACGTTGAATGCGCGATAAGAATTTGCGTCAAATGAACTGCTATTATACCTCAGGTAATAAGAACTACTGCTCCCAACTAACCATGAAGGCGGTCCTGCACATGCTTTGAATTCTTCACTTTGCCCAGAGGCGAGGTCATCCGCCATGGATCGAAACGTTCAGCCTGCACATTCTTGCTCGAAACCAGTGCCCAATTCTCCATATGACACCTTGTAATCTTAACTTGTGTCGAGGCAGAATTAAGACGGCTTATGAATTGACAAGCCATCTTAATTCTGCCTCGACACAAGTCACAAGGTGTCTGCAAAGCGCGAAACAGCAACATGGTAGTTCCTTGAAGAAGAATAACACAGTGCTTGGAGTTGGGTTCCTCATATCTTCGTCTCCATATCTCCAGATTGCACTGTGACCACAAGGTGCACTATCGTCAGCCTTGACCAGACTTTTCCGCAGTCCAACTCGTCTGGCAATAATGTCCGTTGTAGTAGTGACCGTCGGGCATCTTCATTGATCTTTCCATCGCGAACAAACATGGATCCACAGCGCTGATGGGTCTCTCCTCCAAATGTATGAGATCCTCTCTCGGCATGAAGTCCATCGACTCACTTACCGACAAGGGGACATACACAGTAATGCAATTGAGGAGGAATTTGATTTGCAGTCTCAAGCTCAAGCATGGTCGATACTCTCCCCCCTTCCTCTCAGCATCGAATCGTGCCGCGAGACTGGCGAGAGGATATAGTACCATGCTTAGTTCAGGCCATCCCACGGATTCAAAGCCCCTAGAACCTCGCTAGAACGTCCAAGGAACAATCTCCGTATCGACTCCGCCTCACACATCCCCCATCAGACAACTTAAAAAGAAATGACCTGCTGTAGCGTGCAATGCTAATTTGTACCGTGCGTAAGATTTGTGGCTCAGGGCTCGCATCTCTTGTCTGATTGCTTCAACCGATACGGAGAACTGTGTACATTATCCTCAAACCTATCGCTTGTTGCAGAGATGGACTTTCTCCCTCTGGTATCTATCCGCCTAAGAGTCGGACTGAGATTGCTACGAGCGCTTCCGACTTTGAACCGCCCTGAACCTGCGAGCCAATGCAAAGATCTACCTACTTTCACTATCAAATTATTTTGATCGCCAGAGTTTTGAAACACCAGTTTAAACCCTTGCTTCCAGCATACCGAGTCTATCTCCCCTGATCATCCGCCTCGAAGTGCTACTGTGTATTGTGGAGAGCCAGGGTGCAACTCTTCTCGTCCTCAGACTCATGTTCACATCTAATTAGAGTCTCCTTCATGATCTTTGCTAACAAGCCACATCGACTCGTCTCCAATTCCTACTCACCAGGAATCAATTTACTTCAATGTAGTGCGCTCGTACTAACATTGATACCGCCAAATTTTTGACCGGACACTTCAGGGTTGCCAGGAAAACACGCTTCCCGTCTGCCAAAGGAGCCTGTCTGTAAATATCGTCACTTCAAAACGGACACGGAATGACGAGACCGCCCTTTAATCGCTCCAAATCCAGAGATACAAGGCCCCACCATTACTCCACCACGCCCAAAAGCCAAGAACCTCTATAACCAAAGACAGCAGTAACACAGGAAATCAAACCCCCCACGAAATCCATCGCCGCAGCACGAAGAATACCCTCCAAACTCAGGCATCCATTCCCAGGTCTTCCCAAACCAGACATGCCTTAACCCCCATCCATCCATCCATCCAACAAGATATCGGCACGGCCCCTCCCCCTCCCTAACAATCAAGCCAAAGAAAAGCCTGGACCAGAAACAACGCCTCCAAACCCCAAGCGCCGTTTCGAATGTTTCACGCGGCATCGGGATCGGGACGGACGGACGGATGGACGGACATTTCCTCGCTCGTCGGTGGCCGGTAGGTAGTAACGACGAAGACGTAACAACGCACCTCTCGGAGGGTAACGGTATGCTTCCGTGAATACATATCTGCTCGTAACGTTTCTCTGGGACGCATGCCGTCGTCGTCTCACGCCGTTGAGGAAGTGTAATGGTGTGGTGGGATGGGATGGGATGGGATGGCACGGAATGGGATAGTTGTAAGTAAAATGTGGGTGAGGGAGTATTGTGTAACCAATTTTTTTGTGATCACGATAGGTTTAGAGAGAGGGGTGAGAGTGAGATTTTGGGTTTCAACGGTCCGGCGAGTTGCCGATGGTCTTATCATCGTTCATGTAGATGATGTTTTGAACTTTGATGTTCAGACGTCAACGATACGTATCTGATGTCTCCAAAGATGTGGTCTGGAATACATACAACCACGGTTGCAATGCTGAGAAAGAGGTTATCACATTTGCAAAACTCCCGCGGAGGCGGTTTGTCTTTCGGACATCCTCATCGATGATGTGACCGGGAACAGTAACCATCATGACTTTCATCTCGTGCATGCTACATGATGTCCTCTCTTCTTCGGACTCGAAACGAGCATATCTCGATCAGGTTGTTCTCCGCTACCGCATGTCTTCGTTTACCTGCCCGGAATCATGGAGACCCGCATTTCGTCATCATCAAACATACCCATCCCATCACCTTCGGTCTTCAGATTTCTACTCCTTCTCAAATCGAACAGCAGGTTGTTCTTCCACAAACTTCAAGTCAACCTTGTGGCCCAGAAGCTCTCTGATATTGTTCACACCATATCTCATCATGGTAGGTCGCTCCAGCGACAGACCAAATCCATAGACTCTGAGATTCTCTGGCAAGCCCATTGGCAAGAGCATTTCCGGCCTGAACATTCCACTGTTCCCTATCTCTATCCACTTATCCAAGCCACGGTGGAACCCAAAGATCTCCATTGAAGGTTCTGTGTATGGGTTATAGGCCGGTTTGAAGCGTAGACCAGTGATGCCCAATTTGGCGAAGAAGTCGGAGAGGAATTTCATGAGACCACCGAGCGTGAGACCGAAGTCCGCGATGACGCCTTCAACTTGGTGGAACTCTGCTAGATGGGTGGCATCGACGGCTTCATTCCTGTCGTTGAGCTTAGTATACATGTAAAGACTCAGGACAGAGTATTAAGGACGGACCTGAAGACGCGGTCGATGGAGAAGTATCGTGCTGGTTTTGGATCTTCTGCAAGGCGATGTAGACACCACGTTGATACTGCAGTTGTGTGCGTTCTGAGCACTAATCTCAAAGACTCGTCCTCGCTCCATTTGTATCTAAATAGGAGGTCAGTTATGGTAACGTAGATTCAGTGATGATCTGAAGCAACTCACCGATAGCCGATTGAACCTTCTGCGTCCCCTTCATGCACTGCCTTGACCCTGTTCCAGTACTCCTCATAATTCCTCGGTTTCGGTTCGGTAGGATTCGGCAGGGCATAGAGTTCTTTAGCTCCTTGCTCCATCGCAGTCATTGCGGTCTCAGCAACAGAATCTGCACGCGGCCTATCTGCACGTGCTGGGTCCTTGATGAAGAAGGTGCTAACAGGATAAGTTAGGAACATGGAGCTACACTTTGCTTCAAACAGACTGTTCAAATATCATATTCAACTTCAACCGATTCTTCACTTACTCTTGCATGTCACGAGCCGGATGTTGCTGTGGGACGAACAATGCGTCGAAGTTCCAAAAGCCCGAGTCCACGTATCTTGCGGTCGGCATTTCCACGAAACCTATAAGCTGTATTAGGAACAGTTTCTTCACATGGATTACTTGTTTTTGGCGAAAGAATAAAGAGTACGCAGTAGAAAACGGCTAGTAAGGAGACCCAGTTGTCTTTTCGAGCCCCACCCGACGCTTTCGTATTATGTCGACGTTTTGAATCAGGTACCCAGGCGAAACAGTTGCTCAGATTTCTGCAATTGCTAGTTGCAGCTGTGTTATCGTCAAGGGTGCAGTTGTTCGGGTAGGACTGGAAGAAAATCACTCGGTTCTCGTCTGACGACATTATACGGAGTATAGTCTACACCTTTGAGACTTGGGAAGGAACTCAAGAGATAGAATAAGATCATCTCGGGTCATCGATGGTGAGCGATAAGCTTACCTTGATTGAAGAAGATCTGTCTGAACTCGGATCGCACCTTATTCAGTGGATGTAAGCTCCCTGGAGATTGACTTGCTCCAAGCGCATTGAAGTTGTACGGTTTATAGCTGGCGCTCTCCCAAGAACCGTCTGCTAGCATGTCTGCAGTAAGGTCGGTATGCTCTACGGGCATCTCCTTTGCGAACTTTGGACCTTTTTGAACCTTATATGTCTGAGCCTTCTCGACTCTAACCAACTTTCTCTTTTTGAGGTCTGCCAGTAATTTCGGGTTACAGCGCTTAGTCTCCTGTATGCTCAGCAGTAGACTTTTTGTCTCGTCCTCCACTTCTTGCTCGACAGCAACTAAGTCTCCGCCGTCCTTCTTCACCCACTTGTTCTTCATGGCTCCACCCTGCCCAAATTTAGCAGAGTTTCCTGCGACAGTTGCAAGCTCTTTAATTGCCACTCTCCCCGCCTCTTTGACTGCCTTCCAGACGATGTATTCGTGAGAACCATTGGAAGCAATTTCCGTTCCCTCTTTCTCCAACACGATATTCTCTGCATTGTTGGTTTCGTAAGAGATAAGCTGACGGGAGGAAAGTCGGTCAATTGCGGCTTTCAGAGGTATTGGGCCAACGTCAGGGAACTGGAGCTCGCTGGCGAAGCTGTTTTTTTCGTCCAGAACGTCTAGGATCTGCTGCGTAAGATCGCGCCCGTTTTCTTTGAGAGGAACTGGCACTGGGCCGCGAGCGCCGGGCATTTTGGGCGACGTCTTGGATTTATATTGCGATTCGAATTGCGGTGGCGGTTCAATTGTAGAGACGTGTTATTCGAGAGTTGTGAGTCGAGGGTTCGATATAGGTAGAACTACAGGACCACAAAAACTTGGTGCCCAAAAACTCAGGCCAACACTCGACCATCACCATCCTACCTCTGTTCACTTCCATCCCGGCCCGACCAACGTTCTCACATCCAAGTCGCGCGCATCCTGAGCTTGTTTGGCTTCGCGCTATTAATGGGATGTATGTCTCAGTAGCTCATCAAATGACCGTCATGCAGGTCATCCTCTTTCCCCCTCTCCGTCCCGAGGGCAAGTAGACCATGAGCCCGCCCGGAGCGATTATTCCATTCAGTCTCCTCCAATTTGCTTCACTATGTCAATAGAGAGCTGCTATGAGGCCTTCCCAGGCTCCAAGATACCTCATATCAGCTGCGGACTTCCGTTCCCAGAATCATGCGCGAAGCATGTCCAAGGCACTTTCAACGCTTCTCGAGTTTACATCATAGCCTCAAAGACTCTCTCTACCAACACTGATGCTGTCCAACGCCTCGAGAACGCTCTGCATGGAAAGGTCGTCGGCAAGAGAATAGGCATGACTCCGCATACCTTATGGAGCGAGTGCCTTGAAGTCACAGAAGATGCCCGAAGACTTGATGCAGACCTGATCATTACCCTGGGAGCAGGTAGCTTAACAGACGCTGCAAAGATTGTGTCTCTTGTACTCCTTCACCTGCCGCTCAGTACAGCCATGTTCGAAGTTGCTAACCTCTCTAGGCTCTTGCGAATGATGCCTCGACAGCCTCGGACCTTGATGGTCTGCACAGTGGCCAGGACTGGAACTCTTCTCGCGATGTCATTATAAATGCAGTCGTCCCTATCATCTCAATCCCAACGACATTATCTGGCGGTGAATATCAGAAATTGGCGGGAGGCACGAAAGACAGTACGCAGCAGAAACATGGCTTCAACCATGGCACTGTTGGACCATCGTTAGTGGTCCTCGATGCAGAGCTTACGACAACTACTCCAGATCAGTTTTGGTTATCCACGGGAGTCCGCGCTATCGATCACTGCGTGGAAACACTCTGTTCCACAACATCCCACGATGTATCCAGCGATGAGGCCGCTGCTGATGGACTGCGACAACTCGTTCCTGGACTACTGCGGTGTAAGAAGGACAAGCAAGATTTGGAAGCTAGGCACCTGTGTCAATTGGGTGTGGTTAAAGCTATGGTGGCAGTAAGAAGCGGCGTGGAATTGGGAGCCAGTCACGGGATTGGACATCAATTAGGACCATTGGGTGTTGGACACGGAGAAACCTCATGCATACTTCTCCCCGCAGTATGCAGATACAACTTCAAAGTCAACGAAAAACGGCAACAAAGGGTTAAGGGCATACTTTGGCAGCAAGCAGAAGTCAAAGCCGTGCTCTCCGAACAGGCTCTCCACTCGGACAAAAGTGATCTAGGCGACGTCCTCGACTGCATCATCTCCCAGCTTGGTATGCCTAGATCACTCAAAGCAGTGGGTATAGGAGAAGACAAACTCGAACTCCTCGCCACAAACAGTCTCAATGACAAATGGTGCCGCACAAATCCAATCCCACTAAAGACAAAGGCACAAGTTCTTGAGATCTTAAACACTGTTATTGGCTAATTCATACACACATTAATTGATTAGTCTTGTTCTTCAGCTTTCTCTATCGTCGTCAGTGCATTGCACTTCCACTATCCCTTCAGCATTACCCCCCGAACAAACCATGGCTTTTTCCCGGTTCCGTTATGTTGAAACAAACAGACGACCACACACATAGCAAAACGCAGCAGTAGATCTACAAAGAAGAAGAAGCAGAAGGAGAGTAAATATGTGCAACGGAAGATATGAAATGTAAATATGTTATCCATATGTTTGAAGGGTATCATTTTTCCCACCCCTTGCGCCTTTTGATGGTTATGGAATTCGCGCCGACGCTATGCGGGAAGGAAATTGAGACTTTTGATCGGGGAGTTTACTCCCGATTTAGGAGGTGGAATTGTGGTTGAGGAGGTTGAGCTGGTGGTCGACATGTGAAGTGTGTTCTTGAGAAGGTGATTGCGAGTCCGACCAGACAGCCGGTGGAGTTTCAAAGAGTTGTCGTGGAGTCTATTAAAAGTGTGTGATGATTTACGAGGGTGCGGACGAGTACTGGTCCAGATTTCCGGGTGGCCAAGACCTGCGACAGTCTTCGTCTAAAATCAGGTCGAAGACGATGCGATGGTTAAGAACTAGGCTGGAGGTGGAGATACCAGAGTCTTCGTTCTTCGTGCTTTTACCCAGTTCATGGCCAGTGAGGCAAAGGAGAATATACTGCTCACGAAAAGGACCGCTGTGGCCAAGATTATCATGCCGCCGAATCCGGCCACGGATTCCTGAGCACCATCTCCGCCATTGTTCATGAACCATACGCTCAAAACGACAGCAATGATGTTGCCCAGGCCTCGTCCGAAAGCAAGGAAGCCATACAGGAAAGCCTGTGCGTCGGAGCATGTACTGACTGACATATTAAGCCTGGGCCATAACGTGCTGTAGCCACCAGCGAAGAAACCAAACAGGATAGCGAATGTAAGCAGGGTTCCGAATGATCTAGAGAAGAACCAAAGGATGCAAAGGCAAGCAGAGAACAAGGATGAAACGGCGGCGATTGGAATCGGCGATAACCTGAACTTGTCCGTCGTTTTTCCCACTGCAACTTGCGACAAAACAGAAAACCCGAGGAGCATGCTGGTGACTATAGTAGACTGGAAGTTGGTCAAAGATAAGATGTTTGCGAATCCTAAATATGGTCAGTATCACCATCAGCTTGTAACGTTGTCGTACTTACTCGTGAGGTAGATAGTGGGAAGTACAAAGGCGACTCCCTGGAACACATTGGCAGCCCAGAACATACCGAAAGTTGGTTTCATCATGATTTTCCAGTCAAAGTTATTCCATGCTTTCGTATTAGGGGTGGTGTAGGTGTATCGTCCGCGACAGAAGACCATCGGCGTGCCAACAAAACAGATTAAGATGAAGGCGTAAACTCGAAGCGTGGTGGAGTAATCGTACTTGTCGAGAAGGAATTGGAAGCCGAAAGGAAGTCCTATGCCCGCACCGCCTGCTGCGCCGAACAGGACGCCATAGGCTGTGCCTCTATTTGCAACGAACCATGAGTTCACCATTTCCAATACGGCATAGTAGAGCATGAGAACTCCAATTCCGAAGCCGGCGCCTTGGAAGAGGATGAGGCCCCAGACATGGGTGGCGAAGCTAGCGAAGATGAGGGATAAGACGCAGACGGCGAAGCCACCCCATACCATTTGGCGTTGGTACTGGCGATATCGGGTGACATAGTATGTCGCTATTGGGGCTCCGAAGAAGGGGATTGACTAAGGTAGCGAGTTAGCACATGTTGTGATTGCCGATATGGTTTGTGCAGCCTTGCTCACAGCCTAGCGGACATTGATTACTCACTGTGCAGAGAGCCCCGATGACTGGGATGTATGGACTGTCCCGGAAGTTTGGGTGCTTCTTGTAGAAGGCATTGAAGGTTCCAAAGGTTGTTGGCATTCCTATGGCGGTTGTTAGCATTACGGTACGATGTGAGGCTCAAATATAGCCACGAAGAATTTATCTCCGAGCGGCTGGCGACAGCTAGCACTAGAGATTTTGCTGGAAAGACACTAAGATCTAGCTGGACATCGAGACTTGAATAAAGAAAGTGAAGTGAAGTGAAGTGAGGTGTGAAAAAAAATCAGCAAGAACATACCCCAAAGCAAAGCCTCGATCATGAAAGCACTTCCAAAGAATAGATAAGCTTGTAGTCCTCCATCGCATGGTCCCTCTGGCGCGAGCAGGCTGGGATCCCCAATTGGGCCTAGATTGTCGGCGTCGCTTCGGGCGGCGTTGTCGCAACCACATCCGAGTTCCAGTTCGTAGGAACTACCATAACCATCACCATCGCTTTTTGTGCTCTTCGCAGCAACAGAGCGCTGTGACTCTATCGAATCCCGTGGCATCCTGTTGGATCGAGGAGTCCGCGCGTGAGAGGCGTCTTCTGCGCAGAGGGTGTCGGTAAGATGATGGAGATATCCCCAGACCCTTATAGTTTCGAGACTTGGAGCGGTTTCAATGAATGCACCGTCAAACAGGCTGCATGTGCGGAGAAGTCCCACGGCCACGACCCACGATGGACTTGCAGCTACGGGTGTCACACCTTGGTGTGAGGAGGGCGTGAAACTGCGAGGTTTGCGCGTGCCGGTGAGAAACGTTTCTGTTCTCTGCTCGACGGTGTACTTCGGTTCCTTTACAGTTGGGCACTGTTTAGCTGTGTTTATAGGATGTGAGGAATCTACTCATTAAGGTTGTGTCAAGGGAGAAGGGTAGAACACATCGTGTACTGACTCCATAACAGACAGCGGTGCTGCGGGCCGGGGAGAAACGTGAGGTAACTTGTATGCCATGACGACTCGGGTGTCCCTCCTACATTTCTGGCCATATTAGGGCCTTCCTCGAGATTGGAAGGGTGTTCACATCAACGTCCACCGCTGTAGCTGAATTCACTAGTCAAGATACCCGTATTTCTATACCTGCCAACCTCTTGGGGTCAGTAAGCATCTCTTTCGCATTCTTTCAATGCCTTGGACTGCCGTTGCCACGCTTCTTTCTCGCATTCTTGCAATGCCTTTGGTTGCCGCTGCTCAAGCTGAAAAACTGGGTTCTTGGTGCACGTATTGTGGCCTATTCCTAGATACTGACCCCTTCTATGGCACTTCGGGAAATTCTTGCCCCAAGGAATGCCTATCTGATCCGTAACTCGACAGTGGTGAAATGGACCTTACTGTGCAGGAGTTGGAAGTCCCACTTAGCGAACATCTGGTTAGGTCGTTCCAGGTCACCTTCGTGACTCTGAAATGTGTTGGAGGTTTTATGAAACATTCTCTACCATTCAAATACCTGGAAGACTTGTGCCGTGCCACGTTCCCGCCTTGTCGATTCAGGCTTCCTCATGGCTGGAATGAGCTAAAGATATCCTCCACGCTCTTCCATATTTGCGCCGGGTGATCACCATTCCCGTCAAATCTAACGACCTCACATTACCGTTTCCAGTCAACAGATTGGAAGAAAGAAAAGAACACGCTCAACCCAGCCTTGAGTTGTCCAACACTTGACCTCACAAAGCGATACATCAAGCACGACAACAACGACCGATGGCATCTGACATGACTGGCCATGAGCAGCTTTACGGCATATATAAGCCATCGACAGGTAGGGATCTCTCATCAGCACCGCTGCCATCGAACTATTCTCCAATCGAGACTCCCTCTTCTCCTCTACATAAGAATTGGAACCTTTTGAATACACACCAAGGCAACCAAGCAAGCCTTCAACCGAGTACGACCATGAGTATCGATTTTGACAAGATTTGTCGAGCCATACAGGCGTTCAGGTAAGATTCACCTTCTCACTCCTCGGATATTTTCATGCATTGAAACAACTTGATGTCTGGGTAACCAATAGCCACGCCGTCGCGAGTACCCAGTCATTCAAGCTTTACCAACCATGATCACACTCTTTCTTCACAGTCATTGGTATTGAAGATGATGGATAGAACTCACCAATTTTTTTCTCATCTGCTTGCAAGGCTTACGCACTGTTCGACTCACAAAAACTTGAACCTGATCGGGAGCTGACTCTTCACTAGAAATTATGCAGACGACGCAGAAGCGTCTTTCATTTCTCCACGCAAAGCAATGTTTGCAAGTCTGCCACAAGAGGACAAAAAAGTCGTCGGCAATCTCTGGACCCAAAAAGAACACGCCCTAAGAGACAGCATCAGATCCAACGCCGAGCTAGCCACGGCTATTGCGGAGTACTCTCAAGACTTTTTCATGAACCAGGGTTATAACGAAGAAATGCAGCGAATGAACGAAATGATAGAGCTCGGGTCAGAAAAATGCCAGCCTTCCAATGAAGAGAAAGCAATTGCACGATCTGCCATTCGTCAGATTTGGAGAGATTGGTCTTTCGAAGCCACCGGCGAGCGAAACGCTTGCTTCACACCCATTCTCAAAGACATCATCCAGCGCTTCTACCGCCAGGACCGTTCCCAAATCAAGATCCTTATCCCCGGCTCTGGCCTTAACCGCCTAGGGTTCAATCTCTCCCGCGCCGGCTACGATGTCGAGGCAAACGAAGTCTCCTACATCCACCTCCTAGCAACAAACTTCATCCTCAGCCGCACAAACGACGGCCATGGTACAGTCCAGCGCCCAGGATTTCTAGGGGATCCCGATTCCGCAGGCGCTCAATCCACATTCGAAATATGCCCTTGGAATCTCTCTTTTAGCAATAATCTAAAAACCGCCAACCAATTCACAAGATACGCCGTTCCCGAAATCATGCCCGCGAGCAGTAGGTACCTAGGCCAACCTCCCACTCTCGACACCACCGCCTCAACACTCGCCTTCTCCGCCCCTCATTTCTCCCTGAACGGCAACAATTTCATGACAGACTATACCGATGCTTCTTCAGCGGGCCAATACGACATAGTAATAACCTGTTTCTTCATCGACACAGCCCCAAACTTCCTCTCCTACATCCGCACAATAAAACACATACTCAAACGCCACGGCGTCTGGATAAACGTAGGACCCCTCCTCTGGAACTGCTTCGAAAACGGCCCTGGCGGTCGTCGCGAAGGCGACATCACCATCGACGAAGATACACAAGCTCGTCAACAACATCCCCTCCCACAGACGCAACCCCAATCTCGAAACCCGATGCAGGAAGACCCCTCCGCCCAATGGGACAGAAAACTCGAATTCAGTCACGAGGAAGTCATGCTTTTGTTGCAGGCGATGGATTTTCGCGTGCATCAGGATAGAGATGTGGGCACGGCGGGCTATTGCTTTGATGAGAGGGGGCTGATGAATACAGAGTATAAATTGAGGTTCTGGGCTGCTGTCAAGGGAGACGAAGGGGAGAGTGCTATTGAAGTACCGGTAGTGCCGAGGCGGGGCCCCGTGGGTGTCGGTAGGTT
Source organism: Venturia pyrina ICMP 11032 (assembly GCA_000738655.1). Lineage (NCBI taxonomy): Eukaryota > Fungi > Ascomycota > Dothideomycetes > Venturiales > Venturiaceae > Venturia > Venturia pyrina. Next base: position 84,257 of record JEMP01000055.1, on the reverse strand, counting down.
TGATGCTAGGATGGGAACGGTGATTTCCAACGCAAGCGGCGCTGGTAGTGGTAGTAGGAATGGAGGTAGAAGTGATACCACAGAGTCGACCACTGCGTTTGATGAGATGGCGTGGATGGGTGTTTGAGTTGTGGATTTTGGGTTGGGATTTGGATTGATTTGAATGGGAAAGGTATATACTGTACATCAATCCAAGAGGGTAGAGGCCCTTCTAATCAGGTAAAATTGACTGTCTTCAGATGATTGAGTAGTTTATACGAGTAGCTCACCAGAAGACTTTGATCTAAAATACTTTTGTATTCTCCACCTCTTTTGCACATCTCAAAGTCCCACCTCTATACTAGGATGAATTGGGTGGCGAGGGATATGTATTGAAATATCGACTGTGGAGGTATATTCAAACATAGGATAGACGCATAAAACGTATATTATTTTTCAACAAAGGGTTGGAAGATATGAGAGACGGGTGATCTTTTTGGATCCCTGATTTGAATAGCAGTAAGGTATGGAAAAGACTATAGTACCTATCTTCTGGCAACAAAAAGATTAGATAGAAGAGCGATTATGGATCGAGGATGAAGATTCGCATACTAGTATACATACAGAATACAAGAACAAGCGCCTGACAATGCCAAAGGTACGCCCGAGAAGAAATGCCGTTATCTGCCGCTTAAAATACATATCATCGTGATGTCCACGTCGTGCCAAAAATGCCTTTGCCATGTTACCAACTTTCTCCAGAGCTTCGTTGACCCCAGTATATGCGATCGAGTTCGGCCACGCGGATAGAGAAGGTATACTACGGTATGTCATCAGCGAACGCCTTCGACTATCGCAAGTCAAAAGACGGCAACCTGTTGTAGAGCCAATGCCGATGTTTCTCTGGCGAGCGCCTCGACATCAACCAAATGCTGAGCCTGCGGTTTGTCCCACCCGCGCAAAGGTCCAAATGTGATTTTCTTGCCCAAGCGAGTCGCCTCCGCTAGCAACGTCGAAATCAACGGGCCATCTTTCAGCACCGACGGGAATCCATCAAACCACACCTCCGTGATATTCGGCGCAGTCGTGACAATCTTGACCATAAGGTCCTTGCTAAAAGCAGTGTATGACTGGTGATTCCTCATCCATTGCTTGCAAATCTCGCTGTTCTCCGGGTCCAGCTCCGCAAAGATCTTCAACTGCTTTAAGGCCGTACACTTCGCCAAACCCATCCTCGTTGTCAAGACCCAATATCGCGGTGGCTTTGTCCATCCGGGTCCAAGCCGGAGCTCGATGGAGGTGAGGCAGGCGCGGTAGGAGGGGGTGAGGCGGCTAAGCAGCTGTTTCTTGTGGTTGAAGAATTTGCCATCGCATGAGAAGATGCGGAAGGTGTTTATGGCGTAGAAGACTCGGTATGCCTCTTCGTAAATCTGACGGGAAGTAAGGAACAGTCGAAGGCGGGGGGCGACATCGGTGCTGTTCCACCCAGTGAGGTCGACGGGATTGTGTATGGACAGTATATCTTCGTAGATACGCAGTCGGATCTCTGGTGGCAAGTCCTTGAATCGAAAGGGCTGCCTCTGTTCTACCCGCCACCAAGATATAAGGCCTCTTGTGGTGACGGGTGTGCGCTTTGGTGGAGGGTCGTTCTCCATGTTCGTCAATGGCGGGGTACGTGTAGGCGGAGGAGGAGATGGGTTTTAGGGCAGGCAGATGGAGTTCTGGGTTTAGGAAGATTATATAGTAATAACTTAGATACTATCAGAGGTCATGCGATCAGGGCGAGAGGCACAGTAGGGGGATGTAGTGCCCAAAGCCAGTGACGGCCCGGGCAGGCTTATGCATCCATCGCGTCGAAAAAGAAGGGAGAAGGAAGGAAGCATGTAGTCGGTATGTACACGTATAACGGGAGTCGCTGAATAATGGAATTTAGAATTCTAGCAGTGCTTCTTGATACGGGATTTGCTCTGCCCAATCTTTCAACTCAGAGCCACAGAGGGACTTGTCTGCTCTTCGTCAAATTTCTCATGGGGGTAAACTTTCTGCAAATAAATTTGCTGAAGAGCGAAGGAACGGCGAGAAAATTTGGTTAAATGGGGAGACGATGAATGCCTCAGGCAACTATTTGGAAAAAGCAAAAGTCTCGTGGAAGAAAACTTGAAGCTTCCAAAAAAGCTTGGGACAATTTTCCGTTCCTCTAATGGACCATCATATTTGACTAGAAGGCATCTAACTACTTTCCAGCGGCATAAGGCGTCTTATATCGCACCGTTGTGCGCTGTTCGAGATGGATACTTCTGGACTTGCCGTTCGTGGCGGAAGATCGAGAGAACAAATATATCATTAGTTTGGTCTTTCCTCCAACGCCAAAATCTGTCATTCAACTCCACGACGCCGCGTGGTATCTGTCATTCAAAAACCTCGTTGCAGAAGCGAGTCTCGGCTCTGCGGTCGGCGAACTCATTGAAAGGCCAATCCGTCTGCTTTTAAGAAGGCATAGAATATTCTTAGGTCGTGTATCTCCAAAAACCAGCATCATCTCCCATCTCCCTCTGCGCGTGCATCTCTGCATCCGTATACTCTGCTCTCGGCTTCTCAGCCTCCCTCCTGGCATTCTCCCTCCTCAGCCAAATGGTCATGAAGACAGAGAGACCACAACCCGTCGAGGTCGTAGCGAGCAGAATGGCATGACTCATGCGGTAGCGAGGACCGAATTTGGGCAAAAAGATGAAGGCGGACGACAACGCGGCAATGTTGGCGAACATGACCAATGTCGCTATACCAACAGAGCGTTTGAGAGTGCCACCGGTGTTGCAAGATGACCAGGCGAGCCCTTGCGGGACGGATGGAAAGAGGCCTGAGGTGATGAAGAAGCATCCGGCGTATCTAAGGTGGTCGTTTGTGGATTTCATTAGTATGAAGAAACCGATCATGCTGGACAAGAATTGATTAGTGGTGTTTCTGGAAAATCAAATTGGAAGAATGGTGTGCTTACGCAACAAGAGAAAATCCTATCATGAATGGACCACGCGTTTTCATCTTGTCTGCGACATAGCCTCCTGTGCAGTATTAGAACGTAGGTATCAAGACCAGGATTTGACCGAAGTACGTACCCGCGATACAGAACAAACAAGCCACAAGGTATGGAGGGGTTGTCATTAATTGAGCCGTCGTATTCTTGTAACCCAATTCCTTGACAATTGTTGGCAGAAATAAACTTACAGAGTAAGTTGGTAAGGCCAGACAACAAGTGATGACGGAGAACAGATAGACCTTCCAGTCCTTCAGTGCTTGCCAGATGAACTTTGTGTTGTACTCGTCAGCAAGGAAGTCTCGATCGTTCTCCAGTCGACGCTTGACTTCTTTTCGTTCCGCTTCTGTAAGAAATCCAGCAGTATCCGGATAGTCCTGCATGAAATAGAAAGCTCCCAGAGCAGCAACGAAAGTCAGAAGTCCCTCAATGATGAAGATCCAGGACCAGCCTGCTTTCCCCCCTAGGCCATTCATTTGCATGATACCACGTGCAATTAAGCCTCCGAAGGCACCAGCGGCAGTAGCTGAGGAATAGAATATGGCCAATCTGAGCCCGCATTCTTCACGTTTGTACCAGGTCGTAATGCTAATTCAGTATCAGCACAACAATCCGATAAAGGTAGAGTCAACTGTACAAAAAGGTGATCCCAGGAAACAAACCACCTTCGGTTAATCCTAGAAACGCTCTCGCCGCGAGAAGACCAGCATAATTGTGGACAAGGCCGATGGTTATGCACACAATGGCCCAGGCGACCATCATTGAGGGTATCCATATCGATGGCCGAAGTTTTTTCATGATGATGTTCGAAGGGATTTCAGCTCGCACAGAGTTAGTGTAATAATCGAGCAGCACATTTTCATGGGGCATACCGGCAGCGTATGTTGGAAAGAAAGCCGCCACCGCCGCATTGTACATGAGCCCTTTGAGGTGCAAGTCTTTTTCTAACCCGGCCAATCTTGCATTGCCGATGTTCGATCTATCTTTGAAGTCAGCCGTGATTAATGGCACTCCAGGTAGTGCTACGTACCGATCGAGGAAGCTCAAACTAAAGCATCGTTAGCCACCTCGGCCAAAGACGAATACACGGATGCATACAGATAGAGAAGGGATAACAGAGGCAGAAGAACAAGGTCAATCTTTCTAATCAGCCGTTTGGTCGCTTTCTCATCAAACACGACCTCATCGCTAAGACCGGATGCTGAGTCCGCGATCTCAGACAGCTTGACGTCAATCTCCTTATCCATGGTTACATTCAGTGTAGAAGTTTGCCAAGAAGAGGAAAGATGAAAAGAGTGTGTCCCAATAATCCTGTGCTTTTCGAAGGATAAGTACAAGAGAGCAACACGGCAAGCACGGCACCAGAGGGAAATAATGAAAGGCAACCCCTTTCACTTAAATGATGCCCAACTCTAGCCGGGCGAGTTCAATCAACTGTACGAAATCAATTCATCAGATAGCAAGGGCCGACTTGAATCAGTGGGAAAGAAGTGCGGATTGGTTGCCAACCGAAAGGGAATGCGGCCAGGAGAATTCTGGAACCCACAGCTGCTGTGTAGACGCAAGACACCGAAAACGCCTAGGGTTTGAGAGTTGACAACAGAGATGCTCGCTCGAATTATTGCGGAGGATGAATCCGAGTAAACATGGTCAAGGTTTTGTTGTAACAACGCGCCCCAGAACGCTATCAACGAGCATGATTGATTTTCGTTGGTTGACAAGCTAGTTGGCATATAAATCTCGAAATTCAATGTCACTGATTGGTGAACAGCCTTACTAGAGGCCGGCTTTTATTCGTTGTCAAATCCGACCTGGGGCGCGCTGGTACGAGAGACCCTGACGCGCCTTACGGTGGAAATGCCATGTCCCCGGAATCAGGCTGACAGTCGTGACCGCGGCGCGTGATTAGCAATGTTGGATCTAATTGAAGAATGAGGCGGGAAGGCATATTCTGAATAGCGGAGGTGGTTTTGCGGACAAAATATGGCTACTGTATAAGCGAAACCACAGAAGGCCCGTGGGTTTCTGCCTTCGTATGCGGAGGTGACGAGTGCAGCAGTGCTGTAGATTGGCGATGAAGTGTCCGTTTTAGGCAGTTGTTGTTTCTTGTCGTGACAAGAGCAGGATCAGGGAACATTGAGTGTATCTAATTGAAATTCCTTGCTTATTTCCAAATGAACGCGGTCCGGAGGTTTGGCCGAGGCATCCAGGTGAATGTAACATTGGGCCATTGATCAGTGGTTACCACGCCCGGAGAAGGAGCAGGTAGCGAATAACGACTTGGGCTCACGGTCTCTTCTCGCTAACCAGTCGAACTGCTAATGTTGCAGTGGCTTGTCGAACTTTTGGACTTTCCAAGGGTATTGGAGGTGCCGTAGATTCATAGAAACAAGAGAGTAGCTCCGTATCTAAGGCGCAATCACATCTCTTTACCTTGAATCGGCGTTGACCGCCACTATTGCCTGGAGACGCTGGGCTTTGACTTGTGATAAAGCAAGTAGGCAAGCATTAGTGGTTGCTGTTGCTCATGACGCCTTCTCTTAGTGACCGTTCCCTCTATTTGTGTGTTCCTGCTGGTATCTGCGATGGACTTGAGTACATGTCTGGCCTTGGTTTGCGAGGCCGAAGAAGACGTTGGGAACCACTGTGATATTAGCTGTGTCTGCTTGAGGTACGGAAGGGGGTGAAGAGGCTCGAGAGGGAGTTGATGTGAGATGTTGTTGATGTTGTTGATGTCTCTGTTTGACTAATCTGGTTGGTTGATAGATTGGTGGATGGGGATGGGGATGGGGATGGGGATGGGGGTTGAGTGAAGGTGTTGTGGCGGCCTCAGTGAGATGGTACTGTGGTACCTAGAACTAGTGGACGATATGCCAGGACCACCGCCTATCCTCATTTAAATACACGGCGCATATCTCGCCTAGAATAAACGGAAACGTGCATCATACCTTACGGTTCCTGCCGATTGCTAACCGTTCGAATACTATAATGACCATCATCAGCTTTCAGCAGCTCGTGAGGGCATCTCGGTTTCGGCATCAATTAGACCCAATCATGCGAAGAAGGTCTGCGGCACTTGTCCACGTCGTTTAGAACCATCGTATCTTTCTGAGTCGGCTTCTATGAGCGGGAAGCCTTGAGCCACTCAACCATCCCTCTCCTGCCATCCAGTAGTCTTGCTCTCTAAGCTTCACGAGGGACTGCCTTATCAACGTCACCATCCCCGCATTCCTGGTCTCTTATCACCTCCTCGTCTTCCTCAGTCGTGAATTCCTTCGCTTCACAGAACGATCATGTCTTCTTCCTCGACCAAACCCATACTCCTGCATTGCGGCGACGATATAAGATGGAACCACGAACTATATACGAACATCACAGACAAGTTCACGATAGTCCGAAGTCACAGCATGAAGCGGGAGGAGTTCATACAGTCTTTGAAAGAGCGCAAGTTTGGGGATTTCGTTGCGATATACCGCCCCTTCTGGAACACAGGAGGTGAAATGGGCAACTGGAACGAGGAGATCATGTAAGAAGAATCTTCCGAAGGGTCGTTTCAAGTACCTGTTGTGCTTGATGTTTTTGTCCTACGACCCCCATGAAATCTTCTGCCATACTGTCTTCCGCCATGTTATCTTCCACCATTGTGTCTTGAGTCAATCCCGTAGACCTCATGATTCCACCTCTTTCAAAGCCTACATTTCAAACAACCACACCTTTTCCCGACGACAATTTAGAAAAACCCGTATATCAAACTCACCAAAACGCAGTTCCTTCCTCCCAACCACCTGCAAAATCTACGCCTCCGCCGGCGCCGGCTTCGACTGGGTCGACACAAAAGCCCTCGGCCAACGCGGAATAATCTACTGCAACTCCGCCGCAGCCTGCACCGAATCCGTCGCCGACGCCGCGATCTGGCTGATCCTCTCCGGATTCCGAAAATTCACTTGGTCAGCCATGGCCGCGCGCTCCCTCGACACTGCCAAATTCACCGACGCGCATCAAAACATCGCTGCTGTGACGCATAACCCCTCTGGCCACTCTCTCGGCATCATTGGCCTGGGCAAGATCGGCTATCGGATCGCGCAAAAGGCGAAGTTGGCGTTTGGGATGAGGATTTTGTATAATGATGTTAGGCGGTTGGATGGGGAGGTGGAGAAGGGTGTTGAAGCGACTTATTACGAGAGGTTGGATGATATGTTGAGAGATGCTGATTGTGTTGTTTTAGCGACGCCCTTCGTGGCTAACAAAGTCATGGATGCGGAGAAGTTTGCAAAGACGAAGAAGGGGGGTATCTTTATTAATATCGCGAGAGGTAAATTGGTGGATGAAGATGCCTTGATTGGGTCTTTGGAGAGTGGGCATCTGGCGTTCGCAGGACTCGATGTTCATTATGACGAACCGAATGTCAATCCGAGATTTGCGGGTATGATGAATGTGGAGATTCTCTGTCACACTGCCGGTGCGAGTGTTGAGTCACATATGGGATTCGAGAAGATCGGGATGGAGAATATATTGAGCTTCTTCGAGACAGGGAGGGCTATAACGCCAGTGAACTTGGAATGGGTTACAACACCACCGTCGTAAATAACAGTTCTTAGTGGCATGATATCAACAGAGAAAGAATACCGACAAATGAAATGCTATATGCTAAAAGGTGATTGACCCAGGTTCGAACACTAGACTTTTGAGAAATGGGCCAAAAACCGATTTCACCACGATGTGGGATTTGGGAAACTCTCTTTGCTCGCAATTAATGAGCGCATAAGATCTTGGTTTTTTACCAGCCGACTATCCGGTCCTTGGCTGACCAAAGCTTGACAAGACTTTGTTTATATTGCTTGATGTTGAGGGAGTTGGTATGTTGTTGAGAGAAAGGATCCCGAAGGTCGAAGATTCCCGAGATGATATGACGCTGCCGATTCCATGGGAGACTTGAGGGGTGTGTTTATGAGCCTATTCAATGGCCACATAAACACAGTTTGTCAGCTCTTGGACCTGATGGCGAGAGACTGACCGCACAGTATCTCCCACACTTCCAACCACGTATCCAGCACGGAAAAAGTCGCGATCAAACTCGGCCAATGCAGATAAAACGCCACCATCCATAACCCATTGGTATTCCGTTCCCCATTCCCATTTCCCGAGTTCCGACCGTTTTCGTCATCGGATATACAACGCCTTGATAAAAGTTTTCAACCTCAGATCACCCTTAAGTACAAGCGGTGAAGAGGAAAAGACACACAACAGATATACCGGCAACAACTATACAGCCTCTCCAGCTTTAACTCGCCTCTTTTCTCTAACTCCATTTTCGAAGGAAGCCCGCTCGGAACTCGACCTGCTATCTGGTTGAGAACCCGGCAAGCCCGTCCGAACCTCCTCATGCGTATCTGACATGGCCATCTTCTTGATCCCAAGACTGGCAACCAACCCCGCAAAAGAGATGACCGTATAAGCAATCCAAACTTTACTGAAACTTTGCGCCTTGGCTTGCTGAATGAGAACCAAAAGATGATGCGGCAGCGTATCCAATGCTGTTTTGGAAGATGCAATCGCCGACCCACGTGCAAGCTCGTCAATCATGTCCGATGGTACACCAGCATCGGCAAGCGAGGGCAGGTGGCTTTTCATCTGACTCTGGAAGATTACTTGTCCAACAACTACGCCAAAGGCACCACTCAACATGCGCAAAAAGCTCAAAGTGGTCATGCCTGCACCAATATCCTTTGGCGCAAGTCCCAATCGCAGTGCGATCATGGGTCCTTGGAAGTTGGGCCCAAAGCCAATGCCGATGAGGACGAGGAACCCAATAATGCGGTATAAGCTGATATACTCTGGGAAGCTGATGCAGGCCCCGATACCGATGGTCATGATGATGAGGCCACCACGGAGGCATTCTAGGTGTCTCCCTGATTGTTCCATGAACCATCCTGCCAAGCCGGAGACGACGGCAAGTGGGAGCGCGAATCCAAGCATCCACACCCCAGCTTTGAGAGGCGACGCGTTGAGAGTCGTCTGAAAGTACAGAGGTAAGAAATAGGCGACGGAATTAAAGACCATGGCGTCAAAGGCGACAACAAGGAGTGTTGACGCGTTTGTGACATTGGAAAAGATCCTGATCGGGATGATTGGTTTTTTCGATATCTTCCATTGCAGAAGCAAGAAAAGCCCAAAGGTGAGAATGCCAAAAACAATGAGGAGAATAACAGTCGGTGATTTCCATGGAAGTTTGACGCCTGCCATTTGGATCCCAAGGAGAAACATAACCGTTGCCGAAGCCACGGTCACAGATCCCAAAACGTCGATCTCTTTAAGGCCTGTGATAAAGTTTGTGCGCGGATCGTGTACATCAAGGAAAAGCCAAAGAAGAAGAATAGCGACCGAAACCGCGGGTACTACCGATCGTAAGTGACGATGTTCCACATGTACGTTGGCGACTCAAACTCACAGTTGATCCAAAAACAAATCGTCCAATTGATTTGCGTGAACACACCTCCAAGTACGGGTCCCAGTGCTGTTGCTAAGGCGTAGAACATACCCAGGAGGCCAAGAACGAAGCTGCTTTTCCTATTTCTTGTTAGTGTCCGACCATGCATGATCGCACAATTTCTCACATACCTTTCACTATAAATGTCTCCCACGCAAATGTACACGAGAGTCATGATTCCTCCAGCTCCAGCGCCCTGTACCGCGCGTCCAGCGAGCAACATGGGTAGTTCCTTTGCAAGTGCAGAAAGCAAACTGCCTAGGAAAAAGATTGCGTTTGCGAGCAGAAGGATCGGCTTCCGTCCGAAGATCTCAGATGTCCCACCCCAAGCTGGTACGGTCGCCGCAAACTAGTCTCGTGTCAGTCATGGTCGTGATCGATGTTGTTCCCAGTACGACGTACCGTGAGTAAATAGATCGACCCGACCCATGCGTAGCCGGCATCTGTGATATTGAACTGTGCCGAAATGGTCGGTAGCGCGGTAGCGATTAGAACTGTATCTAGCGCAGCCAGAAAGAGAGTAGTGCTGAGTGCGAGGAAGGCCAAATGCTTCCTGACAGGCGAGCTCCATGTTGGTTTGGTCATCTTGTCGGAGAAGCTATCTGGGTCTGTGCTTGTAGGAAGCAGAGAGGATCTGCCCGATGAAGAAGTTTGTTTCCCCATTATTACAGTACTGTGCTGTGTTGAAGTTGAGCTGTGCTATTGACGATGAATTGTTTTCTTCACAACTTTGGTGACGGACTTTCCAACTTATGAGAACAAACTCAAGCCACTTGCGGTTTTTCTTTCTTTCTAAACAAACACTTGCAATGTCACTATCCGGAAAATGACAAATGGGCCAGAGATGTAGTGGTGTTGAGTGGAGCACGCTTCAGTGCATGTGCTGCTTTCCGTACTGGGCAGTGTAGAGAGATCTGTGAGCAGTAGCACAATTTTGCGTCAAAATATCGGTCTCAAGTGTGGGCATTGAGCAATGTGGAACCAGAGTACAATCGACTTTAAACAGTGAACATTGTCCTGACAAGGGGTTTTAAACAGACCACTGTTGAGAGTATGTGGCTAATGCGGACAGCTACGACCAATTCCAGTGGTCACCTCAAGGCAGCGTGTTCCTGTGGTCGAGTACATCGAAACACAGGTCATGCTCCCATATACTCCCTTCATCACACCCTCCCTTCATGACTGCATCGACTTGCCTTGTTCCTGGCTTTGCGCGACCGTTTTTCTGCGTTGTTGTTACACGCATATCGATCCGAGTGTACAAGGCTCTGTAGACGGGACGGTTACACAAACAGACATGCTTGAAGAGGCAACGCTGATGTGTTGAAAAGCCTTAGACTCTTTTTCATTGCGTAAAAGGAATTGAAGATCAAATTGTTCCAAGGAATGAGAGACCGGAAAGAAGAAGACGAGATGCTCCTGTCGCTGTATTTTTGAGGAGGGTTGTGTGAAGCTCTCATGCAATGCCGGACAGAATACCCAATACGGAAATTGGAAAACCCTGCTGAGAATCTTTAATATAGTACCTAGTGTGTAGTTCTAGACGTTACTGCTAGCCGCATACTCGCTGGGTGGACTCCCGCAGTCACTGGAAGGACAAAGAAACGTTCTCCGTAAGCGAACCCGAATTGTTGGTCCCTTAGACTTTGGCACTGTTGCTCAGCGATCAAGGTGCCTTGGAACGAAGCTGTATCGGCAGGGTCATACTGTACGAAGATGAAGACTGGAGCGTCTATCGTAGTGGCAGGTGTCTCGAGCTGGTGAAGAGAGAATACTTGCCCATCATCCGCATCCTTCGTTGTCCACCTAACGAGCAAGTCATCAAGAGCGAAAGGGCAGCTTGAGCGGTCTGCACTTCGCCTGTGATCCCCAGCCGTTCAGAAAAAGGCATTTGTTTGGAAGATGGTTGCGTGCAGGTTGTTGTACGAGAATGGGTTGGACAGTGTCGTCCAACGGCGAACCCACATGCCGCTTCCAGCTGTGGCTGTTTCCTCGCCACGTATCAGTGGAAATTCTTGGGGTCGTAGGGAGGGAAAGGTTTTCGATGCACAGTGGGGTTTCTTGAGATTCCTTTGTGATCGGAGCTGAAGAAACGACTGGAGATGATACAATCACGTGCAACGGATCATTCTCGAGACACAGCAAGCAGGAACGGATATTCATCCAATTTCAGAAAGCGAAGGTATACAAGTGATGCTCTATCTTATTCTCTTGAGAGCGAGGCTCAATCTGGCTGAAGATTAACAATGAAAGTTCCCCCAAGTCGTAGCAAAACAACATTATCAAGATGAGCCTCTCTGAGCAACGCTAGTTCATAAAGGATTAGGCACAATCAAGCGCCAGAAGATCTTATCATGATCTCGACTATTCATAGCTCATCCTTGACACCATTACCCTCGCTAATTTCCCCCGTTGAGACCGCTTCATCCTGGTGCGCTTCTGCAGCCACCTCACCCTCGCCAACTTCCTGCTGCTTCTTCTCAACCTGTGCAGTGATTCCCGAAACGAGTTTAGCGATGGTTTCGTCATCCAATGCCGGCTCGTAATTCATAGCCATACCTGGAGCTCGGGATTCGTCCGATAGTTTGTTCTGAGAGAACCATCTCAAAACCTCTTTCGTGGCGTCAAAGATTGGTGCATCTTCTGATTCTTCCTTCTCTGTCGTGTCAAAGGCTTCGGTTTTTCCATCCTTCATAGCGACTCTTGGCCAGCCGTGCCCATAGTTTTTGACAAAGATGTGCTCCAGAACAATATCCCCGCGGTCTTTTTGCGGCTCCTCTTTTACATCTGGTTTGATTGGAACCACTGTCTCGGCTTTATTGTCAATAATTTGAAAACTTGCGACGTACTTGTCAATTTGCTCTTGTTCAGTCAATGCATAACAGCGATACATTGCTCTTTGCAGCTTGTTCGGATGTGTTGCACCCTCGTAGATCGTGCCGCTTGACAATTCGGTTCTGTATAGGAGATCGTCCTTCCCCTTGGTCGGCATGCCCTCTGCGTCGCCGCATTCGTTCCGCATTGCCCACTCGACCAGCCAATGTACCACGCCAAGACGTCCCCGCTTGGACTTTGCGACTGCTCCCCAATAGCTGTTCAGTGTATTGTTCTCACCATGGACTTCGAGAAGTTTGACGGGAACTCGAGCCGGTTTACATTTCTCCCAAAGCATGTTGATTTCATCCTTGACACCATTTGGTGTAATCAGTCCAGCGAGAATTGTAGGATTGACCAGGGCAAACGAGGCGGTCTTGTTGGACCAGTAAGGGTCGCAGGCCATATGATGAGATATACCTCCACCAGTGCCCAATCCAGTCATATGTACGCGGTCCTTGTCGATACACAAGCGCTCTGTGAGACCATCTACAAGATTCGATATGAAGGATTTGTCGTCAACTTTGAGGTCCGCGTCTTCGTCAGATAGCCATTTGCTCTGCATGACGTTAGCGATTACGGGGTTGCACAAGACAGCACTGAAAGGCCCTTACCTCGACTGCTTCTGGGTACACCACGATATAGTCTGGGTTCAACAATGGGTCGCTCAAGTGTGTCAGCTTCTCCATCTCTTCCGCAGTCATCCCCTTGTCGTGATAGGCCAAGATGAGAGGCGCTGGTCTGGTTGGTTCATAGTTCTTGGGTACGGAGATCCTGACTATGCGTTCTCCAATCTTGATTCCTTTGGAAGGACCCCCAGGTTGGGCTGGAAAATCGAATGGCCTGGAACATCCATCTTTGAGCTCTGCTTGGACAAGCAATAGTGCGCCTAGTACGAGGGCCGAGGAGAAAAGCATCATACTATGCTGGAGGAGAAGGTGTTGAACTCAGTAGCAGTTGGGCAGAAGCCAGTAAGGGTGATGTTGAACTTGAAGCACATCATCTTCACATTGTCTCCTGGCAAGGCAGACAAGGCAGGTAGACAATGCGCAGCTATACTGTGACTGTGTACCAGAGTAAGTGACGGCATTCAGCTATATTGGAAGAGCGTGAGATTAATTAAGAAGCACCCCGCAAAGAATGGAGATGCATGACCAGGACAGTCCCGGACGAGCCGGACTCCCGAAGGAGATCATTGAGTTCTGTCCTCATCTCCGAGCTTGATATAATACCTACTATGTATAACCCGATGCTATATTGTTCTCTGCTTCAAATGGCAGAGTTAAAGACTTCGGTTGGGGATGTTCTGACACTGTGTGTGCCCATAATACGTCCAAAGGAAAATCGGAGTACTGAAAGAGAGAGGTTGGCCATGAATCGAGCGGATCTAAATAAAGGCTATGTCTGAATCGTCTCGGACAGGCTGCTTCTGGGACTGTGATGATATGCTCTAGGAGGTACGAGTCGATGCTCACCAAAGCTCATCTCCACAAAGTAGAAACAGCCGATGCGAGACCTACCGCGACTTACATATACTGCAAGCCGTGTTCGCGAACTGGTCAAGGAATCTGAAACGGAGAAGCTGAGGGTTGGGGTGAGAGGGAACTCCGGTCCTTTTCTCTGTCGAACACCCCGTGATACCGCGGCGTGTCGCGTAGTTCCACAGTAGAAGAATTCCCTTGGGCGCTCGAGCTCCTCACCCTCGTCACATCAATCCTCAAGTTGCAATGCCTGGAGATGAAAAGGCGCCCGTGAAAGTATCATTGCCGCTGGTGAGAGAAAACATCCATCTTGTTTATCAGACACACTGACATCCATTTAGGCCTTCCAGCAACAGATATTCCACGAGCTTCGTAAAGATGACCAGCTCCTCATCCTCGCGCGCGGCCTCGGTCTGCTTCGGATCGTAACGAATCTCCTTCACGCTTACGATGCCGTCGGACACAACATTGTGATAGTAGTAGGCGCTGATGAGCGTGAGGAGAAATGGATTGGAGAGGCTTTGGCTGAGAAAGCTGAGCTGAGCCGGCCTTCAAAATGTCGAGGTCTCACCACTATCAACAGCGATGCATTAACCCCTCAAACTAGAGAGAAGTCATACAACAAGACTGGAATATTCAGCGTCACCTCACGAATTCTGATCGTCGACTTCCTATCTGGCTTGCTTGACGCGTCTAAAGTCACCGGTATAATACTCCTACATGCAGAAAGGATTTCGTACACCTCAACGGAGGCATTCATACTTCGCAAGTATAGACAGGACAACAAGGACGGCTTTCTCAAGGCATTTACAGATGTGCCTGAAGCCTTTGTCTCCGGCTTCTCCCCACTTGCTACTAAGCTGAGATATCTTTTCCTACGCAAGGTTGCTCTCTATCCTCGATTTCAGGCTGATGTCGCCCAATCGTTGGAGGGAAAGAAAAAGGCCGAAGTCATTGAGCTCGAAGTTGCTATGACAGAGAGCATGCGCATCATCCAAAATGCCGTGATGGAATGTATTGAGGCCAGTATTGGAGAGCTGAAGAAGCTGAACTCGGGCGTCGAGATGGAAGACTGGAATATAGACAGTGCTCTACATCGTGATTTTTTCCGAATGATTATGCGGCAATTAGACCCTGTGTGGCATCGAACAAGCCCGCGGAGTAAGCAAATTGTAAATGCTCTGCGAAAGCTGAACGATCTTCTTCGGTCAGTGTCTTGATAGGGAATCCATGTTGGGCACTAACGCTAGTCACAGTTTTGTTCTGACGTACGACGCTGTTGGCTTCCAACGATACCTCGATATGCTGCTTGCCGATGAACAAGCTCCCGAGGGCAAGAGAAAGGAAAATCCCTCCCCATGGCTTCTTCTTGATGCTGCAGACACTCTGTTTGACACTGCAAAACGCCGCGTGTACACCGGAAAGCTCACGGATGGTCGGTCGAATGAGAGGAGTTCTTCCCCAATACCTAGTACTCTACACCCCGTCCTTGAAGAACTGCCAAAATGGGAGATGCTTGCGGAGGTGTTGGAAGAGATTGAGCGTGACGTGTACTTCAACCCAGTACCCCAAGACGATTCAAGTGGTGCGGTACTTATCATGTGCGGCGAAATTGCGACTTGCAATCAGCTGAAAGACTACTTGCAGAGTATGCATGTGCAGACAGACGGAAAAGCCAAAGAGGAAGACGGTGAAGAGCCTAGAGCTTCTGGCGAGATTTTCATGCGACGAAAATTGCGTAACTACATACACTGGAGACGGCAATTCACGCGGATGACAACCGCCATTGATGCGGAAAAGCTAGCTAATGCCCCTGTTGATGCTCGCGTACAAGCATCACGCGGCAGAGCGCCGCCAAACAAGCGTCGAAGGGTTCGAGGCGGAGGATCTACTGCATCAGGACCAGGTCGTGACTTTGGTGGTCGCACGGCTGGAGACAAAGAGGCTCATCTAGCTAGCCTATTAACAGAACTTGAGATTACCGAGGCGGAAGCACAGCAGAAGGAGGAAATTGTTGTGGACTCCCTTGATAGGATGGAGGACTACTACGAACTTTATGATTTGAAGGAGCTTATCGTGCTACATCCGTTCGATGGAGACATGGACGAGCATGTGCTTGAAGAAGTGCGACCTCGATATGTCATCATGTACGAGCCAGATGCTGCCTTCATCAGACGTATTGAAGTCTATCGGAGCTCCCACACGGACAGGAATGTGCGTGTCTACTTCATGTACTATGGCGGCTCTGTGGAAGAGCAGCGCTATCTCAGTGCTGTGAGAAAGGAAAAGGATGCTTTCACCAAGTTGATTCGCGAACGAGGCAGTATGGCGCTCACATTCGACGACAGACGCACTGGAACCCAAGAAGAGCAGTTCCTCCGCACAATCAATACTCGTATCGCTGGTGGTGGTCGACTTGCTGCAACAGCAGTACAACCACGTATCATTTGCGATATGCGAGAGTTTCGCTCCTCACTGACTGGTCTTCTCCACGCTCGCTCAGTCGATGTCGTCCCCGCCCAATTGACGGTCGGCGATTACGTTCTCACTCCCAACATCTGCGTCGAACGTAAATCCGTCAGTGATCTCATCGGCTCCTTTAAAAACGGCCGTCTCTTTCATCAAGTCGAGATGATGCTTGAACACTACAAGAACCCCATGCTCCTCATCGAGTTCGGCGATACAAAATCCTTCACGCTAGAACAATTTTCAGACCTATCCCACTCCGCCGCCGCAGCAGCGATGGGAACCCCAGATCTTCAGAGTAAGATTGTGATGCTAACGCTTCACTTCCCCAAATTGCGCATAATCTGGTCCTCCTCTCCCTACCAAACCGCTGAAATATTTGACGAGTTGAAGAAACAGCAGGAAGAACCAGATCCGTATACGGCGGTGAAAATTGGGCTTGAGGCGGGCGAGGACCCAGAGACGGGGCGGACGTATAATCAGGATCCAATGGATATGATTCGGAATGTACCTGGTGTGACGGAGAAGAATCTAGTCACTTTGAGTCTGAATGTGGGTAGCGTGAGGGAACTAAGCAATATGGACGAGGATGAAATTTGTAGGCTTCTTGGGCGGGAGGCTGGACGGCAGGTTTGGAGATTCTTTAATAGGGATGTTGTTGATGACTGAATCGGCCTTTCCACCAAAATATATAGTATATAAGTTCCAAGTTGAAGCTTCGAGAGGGCTGTGTGTGAATTACAGCCTGGTAGGATGTGTAACGAGCAGTAAAGATTGCACAGCCCGATAGGATGTGCATGAAGCGATGCAGATAAATCAGTGTTTCTGTCTGTCCCGTTTCAAAACCGGCAGTATTCATACAATGTGAGTGATATCACATTCCGCCAGTCATCGTAAGCAATCCTACTGCTTCTTTCAAAGATATGGTCGTCACCATGAAGAGCATACACCAGGCTCCATCCATGGCCAAAAAACTCCACCCAATGCATACAGACGTTCACCACCCTATACAACACACCCACTACTTCTTCCCCTTCTTCTCAATCTCCTCCATCAAAGCAACCAAATCCGCTTCCTGCCCCTCAAACTCCAAGGCCTCAGCAACCCACTCCCTAGCTTCCTCCACTCTCCCCATCTCCAAAAGGCACCTCCCCCGTCTCCACCAAGCCTTTGCGTTCTGCGCTTTCTTCAACTCAACAGAACAATGCGCATCGACGCCCCCCTCCGCCCAGAGGTTCCCAGCCATATAAGCCTGCGCCCGATTCGCATACAACTGCGTCAATTCCTCCCTCACCAACCCAGAGGGCTCCCACAAAGGTCGACCGGCAGCCATGTTGATTCCCAAGGAGTAGAGTTTTACGGCTTCGGCGTGGTCGTTTTTGCGAAAGGCCGTGTTTCCGCTTTCGCGGAGTTTTTGGATTTGGGAGCTGCGCTTTGGGTCGACGGGGACGGGAGGTGGGGGGTGGCCGTCTTTGTGGACGCTTATTAGGGAGCGGTGGAGGGTGTTCAGGGCGGTGAGTTCGTTTTGGAGGTCGGTCGAGGTGTGGGTTGAGGAAAGGGTTTTTGAATTGGCGTCGTATGTGAGGGGGAGTTGGACGAAGGTGTCTGGGTCCATGGTCTTGGTTGGTTGAGGAGGTTTGCTTATGTGTGTATTTTGTTGCGAGGTTCTGGGTTTTGAATGTTGTCGTTGTTAAGATTGTATCTTATTTGTTCTTAGGATTTCGGGTGAAGCCAGATCATCAACGACGGAGCATAACATCCCGTAAAGAAGTCGCGACCTCGACGACAGCAACAACACTGCCCCGATGCATGAGTATTGAAGCCATTTCACCGGTATTGCCAGAACAGCTCCTCGACTGCCGAAGTTCCCATTTGTTGGGTTTTCGCAACAACTTGATCAATCACGAACGTACACAGAACATCAAGAGTCGAACACCCTGGCTTGGTCCGCACTGTGTCAACAGATCTCGAGTTGAGCTTACGGGATGATGTCAAATGAGCACGAGTGTCTTCATGAGAATAGTATGGCTGCCCAGACCACTACGCGAATGTCGTTGTCAGCAATAGCCTCAGCACACTCATCTGTACATAAACGCGTATCGGTATATCCGCAGCATTCGCTCCATGGAGTACTATTCCACGCCGATCGCAACGGAAAATGCCATGAACAACACATTTCTCGATTCATCGACCTTAATACTAACGAATGAGGAGAATTTTGCGCCAGCTCGGCTTCGGCGAACTGTAATAACTTAGTACTGGCAGGATCAAAGATTTCAGTTGCCCCGTCTTGGCTTCGCCAGAAACGACTTCATAAAGAGCAAGGCAGCCTGAAAAAGGTTTATACAAAAAGATTCATGTCGCTGAGTATCAAAATCAGATTTGACCAGTCCTCACACCAAAGCATCGAAGTCGTCTTCCAAGCCCTGACCCCCATTCACAACCTAGTACATATTTCAAAATGCTGTTCCCAACCTACTACCTCCTTTCATTTCCTCTAATCTCCATCGCAACAGCCTGTACACCACCCCTAGAACCGAACTCCCCATTAATCCTAGGCACCGACGGTCCTGCTGACGCAGCAACCACCGGTTATACCCTAAACCACCTCGGCCTCATAATCTCAAACGCAACAGCAACCCTCCACTTCTACGGCAAAATCCTAGGCATGCGCCACATTTTTACGTTCCACGCTTCCCCCGCCTACTCCATAATCTACATGTCCTATTCCCGCGGCGGGAAGAACGGGACAGCCTACCAAACTGGCTCAGAACTCTACTCGCAGAAAACAAATTCAGAGGGGTTGATTGAGTTTATTTATCCGAGTAATGCGAGTCGTGGACTTGAGGCGAGTACGGCGAGGGCGAACACGTTTAGTCATGTGGGAATTGTGGTTCCAGATGTTAGGAAGGCGGAGAGTCGGATGAGGGAGTATGGTGTGGAGATTCTCAAGGGTGTGGGCACGATTCCTGACGGCGATGATCCGGCAGCGGGGGTATTTGGATTGGGAGATGATGCGGTGGCTGCTGAGGAGGCTTTGAAGGGGATCCGGATGATTGGGTTTGAGGATTTCCTGATCGTGAAGGATCCGGATGGGAATGCGGTTGAGATTCAGCAACAAGTGTGAGGAGCTTAGCTTGGAAGCAAGATATGTACTTAATTGCGCTCACTGGCACCACTTGAAGGATGGTATGACATACTGTCGAGGCATGAAGAAGGGGCAAGGCAATCCGTGTTCACAGAATAGTGTTTATTTCTAATACAAATACACAACAATCCCGACCCAGAAAACCGCCCAAGCACCGACCCTATCTATCCCATCCCCATCAACAAACCTACCCCTCAAACCTCTCCACACTCCACTGAACCCACCCCCTAACAATCCCATCCACCTCCCTAACACTCCCCGCACTAGCCCCAACCTCAAACCACTCCTTATGCTCCGTCCCACACCGACAACTCTTCTTAACCCGCATCCCCAACATCTCAAGATGCAAATGAATCAACCTCTCCACTTTAACAACATTGGGAACCCGTCTCTGCTCCCCCCTCTTCTTCTCATAGGGATAACTTCTCAACAAAGAAACATCGAACTCGCATTGTTTCCTCCACTGAGTCAAGCGTTGATGAACATTCGTCGCCCGCCCAATCTTCAGAAAAAGCGTTCTCGCCCCATCTTTCTCCGTTTCTACAGGAGCGAGACGGAGAGGGCCGTGAACCGACGTATCGAAGAACCGACGTTGCAGGATCGTTTCTTGTCTCTTTAATCCCTGGGAAGCGGGCGCGGAGATGATGGAAGCGACGGCTGATGTTTCGGCGTCGGTTTGTGCGAGTTCGGTTTGCCAGAAAATGTAGATGTGGCCTGGTGCATCTGTTTTGGAGGGCGGCTCACTCATCGCTGTCAATAATTTTGCGTAGCAGATTCTCATAAAGTCGGAGGCTTGGCGTGGGAGTGGGGGTGGCCATTCGCCGGACATACGGCCTAGTTGTTGCGGATCTGGTGTTGACTTTGAGTGGAGTATCGATGGTCTATGATCCGTCAAGGCTGGAGGATATTCTGAATGAGAGAAAGAGGCGTTGAGGTATGGTTGTCGTGGCGGCTTTGATGGTGTGGAGTCATTGTAGACTTGGAAATCTGGACTAGTCCTTGTTGGTTTGAGATTGTTATTCTGGCTTGAGCGATGATGTGCCCCTGACGGCCTTCTTCGATGTTTCCGTGTTTGCTCGGAGGAATCGACCCCAGAATCGTGTCTGCGATCCGAGTCTCGCCGACGAATCCGTGGGCTTGGAGTCTCGGAAATGGTTTGCGGTCCGGCAAGCGTCACGGCTGGATTCGAGCTTCTGTGGTCCATTTTAGGTTGCTCGTAGACGTACTCGCCAGAGGGACGAGGTCGTGGTGTATGTTCCATTTCAGGTCGTCTTGAATCGACCCTGACAGGCCTCGGAGCATTAAGCCTTTCTTTATTGGTAACAGGCTCATCGCCAAAGCAGGACATAATCAATGACGAGAAGAAGCTTCGGTTCTTTGCTGGTCGCGACTCCTCACCCGGTCTCCTCCTTGAAGGTCTTGGCTTGGGTGCTGACGCTAGCTCAGCTTCATTTTTCTTTCGATTGTCATGAGAGCGTTTCCTTCTCGGAGTCGTTCTCTCTGGGCGAGAATCTGTCGCATAATCGTGGGCGACAGTCTGACTTGGTTCCGGTATGCCAGCGTCATTTCGAGAGGCTCTCGGGGGAGGCGAAGGACTGGCTTCGGCCTCCTCATCGACATCTTCTAGCCCCAGGTTCCGAAAGACCTCCTCAAGACTGTGTCGACCTTGTATTGACACCACACTGCCCTCATCTGCATGGAGGTGTTCTGCCTGCGCCTTATGCTGATAACAGAAGAACATAGCCGGATCCTCATCATTATCAGTGATGAAAACTGCTCCATCATATCTCGATGAATTCTTTGGAGAAGCAAGAGCTCTTCGACACGCCCTTCCTCTGTCAGTAACACCACGGCATGTCGTTAATGCGTTCTTAGAATCTTTTCGGCGTAATCCCACCAAGTAGGATTCTGGAGTCTTTGCAATTGGAGACGACATCGTGTACGGAGAACGTTATGAGAGTTTCATGTTATTGTGAGGAAAATTAAGGTTGATAAAGCTGAAGGTTGAGAGAGGTCACGCGAGGACGCGATGGAGGAAGGGTGTAGCACTAAGATAGGCAGCAGATTGCGCTAGCGATACGTGATGGTAGTTGATTAGCTGTCAACGGCAGAGACACAATCGCTTGCACGCGCCGAAAACCTGTAGGAGAATTATATAGCAGAGGTAATGGCTGGGGAAAGGGCGAAGAGTCAAGGTTCGGAATGAGAAGGCTGGGAGCCTTGCGCGCAAAGAAAACTTGAAGAGCTCGCTGCACCGCCACATGCTCAGCCTCGAACGAACATTCACAGCGGTTCCCATCGTTGTGGATTTTGCAAGGCCTTGTCTTGCAATTCGGCTGTGCAGCTTTTGTGGACGTCCTTTGCACTCCCGGGTTGGATAATCATCCTCCGTCATTGCTTCCACAGTCGATCTGAGTATGCCATTCGCGTCCAAAATCTCCGGCTCTTGGTGCAACGTCTTGCACAGCTGACAAGAATGACCCCGGTTCGAGAGATGATATGCCTGGGACGACTGGGTCTTTCCGAGTCCTTTCCTATGCAGACACTTTCCCAAGCCATGCGAATGGCATTATATGGATGCAGTATTGCCTTGCCAGCATCTCCCTCTCAATCCCACTCATCATCCGAAAAATCCTCCTCTTTATCCTGTATCTTCTTGATGGCCAATCGATCGCTTGCTGTCACCTTCGCCCTCACCAGCACGCCAGCAGCCAACAGTCTTGCCTCCAAATCCTTCGTTGTGAAACTGTCACCATTGCCCAAGCCCTCAAAGCCAACAATCCTATCCACCCCGATGCCGTCGATGAAGCCTATTACACACGGCAGGACCTGGACTTTGAGCTTCGTGACCAGAAAAGGGGCATTGTCGACATTGATCCTCAGAAATCTCGTATCGAAGTGTTTAGGCGCAAGAGTCTGTCCCAATCCAATTAGCAGAGGTTAACACCAGTACCACCCTTTCAAAATAAAAGGCAGCGAAACCTACATCCAAATGCCGATCCATAATCCCACACCTCCCAAAATCTGTCTTGAAGAAATGCACAACGGCATACTTGGTACTCGTCGTGATGTCCATAAGAGCCTTCTCGTCCTTGATCTCAGTGAATGTGCCACTGCCCGACTCTTTCATCTGTTTCGCCCGCGAGAACTCAGAGTGTAACTGTTGTATGCGCTGTTCGCGGAGAGCTGAGAAGGCGTGGTCATCGTCTTCTTCTAGCGATGCAATGAGCGCGTCTTCGTCGTCGGAGTCGATGGCGTTATTTGGGCGGTCGAGGATGGAGGCAACTTTCGCGTCTATTCTTGACATGTTGGGCGCAAGTTTGCGAACTCAGGCGCTCGGAGGGTGGTTTTCGTGATACTATTCTTCGTATGGCGGACTTTTTCTTTGAAATTACGGAAAGATGATTTGGCTGTGGTAGAGATGGAGGGGAGGGCGTCGAAGGTGTATTCAATCCAGTTTCGAGGCCCTTTTCTCGGAAGTTGATTCTCCCGTTTGTCTAATTCTTGGATCCCAATTCGATCAGCAATCGTTATTGAGATGGTATGGCGGGGTGTTTTGGAACTGATTGCGGGGAGATTCTCCCAACTACTAGTATACTGTGTAAATGTGTGCAGATGTACTGGGTATGTGAGGTGCGAAATGGGTTCGTCGCGTCTGACTCCCTCAAGTTTTGGAGATAAATCCATGCATATATCTTAGTACTTCACTTGGAGTCTTTGCCGCATAACCACCCACTACTTTTCCCGTCTAGCTGTAGAATGGTACCTTTATATATGCCAATTCGTTTGATCACATGGCGTAACAAGCACAATCACGCATTGCCATCCTAGCTTACAGTTCAAACACTCCTTCCAGGTTCTTTCGGGTTTCTGACCCTTGTGAATTCCGAAGTCAGGATCGATCCTCACGATGGGTACCTATGATACGGAGTTGGCAGTGCTACAAAAGGATGACTTGCTCATTCGTAATGCTCTCTTCTACTCAATACAATAAAAGTATCCCCCGTCACCCAAAACCATGCTAGCAGTCGACCAGACGGACGCATGTTCTGAACAAAGTCAGCAAGTGTTTGCTTCTCACCCATCGAGCCCATGTATTTTCCTACCAGTTTTCCAAAGGGTGTCCAGGGAATTCTGGCCGATCTTGCTCTTTAAAATGACCCTGACACAACGTCAATCCTCAGGGCTGTGTGTCCCGATCGCAATCAGGCCTGTGTAACGTATAGAGTATCATATCTTCCGACAAGACGCTGCAGCCGGACGGACGGAGACAAATGAACAGAGGCAAACCATTCAGTCGGTCTTAAGTCGGATGGGTCGCTGAATTCTACATCAACAGCTTTGTCGAATAGTTTGATGGGGAAGGTGGACATGGAATTTGCTATCCTGGTAAGCACAGAGCATGATCGGAACGAAAGAAGACACTTCTAACCTTTGTCCAAGGGGTCCAAATCGCTTTGATGGATGTATTGCAGTCGCCTGTCGTTCAACACGTATAGTAAAACGGCAGGATCGTTGTCTCTCGACCTCGCTGATGGTCGCATGACAGATTGGAGGAGCGGTACCTTTTCCGAGTCAAGGACTTTGCGTGTAGAAGGCATAGGTAAGAGGAATGGTAAATTCAATTGAGCTCGTATCGATTTCAGAGGCGCAAGCTCACGCAACTCTGGCTGACGGGCAATGGCTTCCTTTATTGCTAACTGGACTCATGCAGGGGAAGCTCGTCGAAGTCACATCTGGGTTCAAAACAAGCCACCCTCCGTCCATACAGCAGGCGGGGATCTTCAAAGAGCGTGGAAAGATGCAGCGGACCAACAGTGCCGCAGAAGGAAAGTATAGTATACCAATCCTTCTGGTAACGTTCTTGGTGTTCTATGGGCCAAGACGGCCATATCAAGATTTCGAAATGGTATGATATTGATGGGTGATCAATCTGTCTTCGCTGCGAATATCTACAACAACAGCAGTAAAGTGTCGATTCAAGACAACACGTGGGGGTCATCAAGCTAAGCGCCAGAACTCGACGCGCAGGTCTTGAAACAACACCGCCTCTACAGCTCGCTACTCTACAACGCTAATTGGGCCATCTTAGGAACCGTGGACGGCTAGATCGACTTCGACATCGCCAATGGGGACGTGATGGTCCAACCAAAAATGGTTCGAAAAGGTTCGCAAGGCCCTGGTCAAGGCAATCCATCTTAAGGGGCGAATTGACGCAGCCGGTCAGTGGATATCAAAGTCAGCACAAGACTGGCCAGCAGTGCCGACCAAACCAGCGCTGGAGTCTCAGAACAGGATCAAGAAATGGTTCGAAGCACGCCAATACCGCTATGAACGGGCAACAGTGACTGGAGAAGAGTTCGAGCAGGACTGGCTCGTTCCCAGGTGGGAGCTTTGAGCAATTCCTTGTTGTCCTGATCTCCCATGGCCTGTCAGATGGTGCTTTTCATACGGAACATGTAATCACAGAACTGGTGTGTGCGGAAGGCGGTAAGCACGACCTCGTGAAGAGTTCCCAGCTTCCAATCTCCGCTCAAACCTTCTGCAAGGTACATAAAACAGGTGGCCTCCGGCACTAGATTCTATTAGACCCTTCTTCTCCAGCTTCTTTCTTGAGCTTCATCTCTTTCACATTCTTTGATAAGCTCCAGTCTGTCTTGATCGTATACGTCTTCATTATCCCGCGAGGACTGTGAACGTACCCCTATTCCCCGCGCCTCCTCCAACCGCTCATTTTCCACACACCCTCTACGATTGAATCACGCCTCTTGCTCATAAGCTTGAAGATATCTGCAATCATCTATCAGACTTCGAACGACAATCAGAGCTGCGTTGTGGCAGCGACATGGCATCATCAAAGCCCGACACCGTCACTATTGCTACTCTGGCGGATATCATTGGCACTGTCAGGATTGAAGGTCAAGAGCGACAAATAATTATCTCTAATAGTACAATGCCTACTGCCGACATCGTTGCAGATTGCTGACATTGCTAAGCTTCTCATGGAGTTCAAGTTCTAGCTGCCCTGTTGTTTCTCGAACATCTTCAGACGGAAGTTCGGCGCATTGAAGACTGTAACAATCTGCAAGCAGAACCCGACTGTGACCGTGGCTTGCGAGAATATATCGACCTTCAGGGAGGCATGCGAACCGGCGGGTACGTTGACGATTCGAAGGCGTTTGCTGACTCGTGTGTACTGACAGATATGATAGGTTGGTTGCCATCCTTGGAGGACAAAGACTTCGAATGCGCTTCGAGACCAGCCATCAGGACTCGATCTTCCAAGCCGTCATTGATCTGGGACAAGCTGGCGCCAAGAAGCATCCATTCGAAAGTATTAGCAAGCGGAACAGACGTGTTCAGGCAGCCGCGAACACGATCATCAGCAATCATGCTGGCATATCTCGACAAGCCGATCCGGGAGAGTGCCTTTTGTCCCCGATTGATGGCCAATTTCGCCCTGATGCATCTCAGACGTGAGCATACCCCACTACGCTCTCAAAGCAATGTTTTAATAATGTATAGGTCTGTTCAGCATTGCCGCAAATTGTGGGCTGTTGACGATACCGCCATGCTTCGCTCCTGGGATGCACAACGAACAAACGATAACCTTCAGACCAGACCAACTCTTCCTCCAAGGCCATCCCTTCCCACCATTTATCTTCCACTACAGGATAGCGATAGAGATGTGACCATCCGTGACGCTATCATCGCCACCATGGCCACAGACAACAACCCCAAGGCGAAGTACATTGACCCAACCCACAATTTATATAAAGACGGTGCGGAGCTCTTCAATAAAAAGGCGCCTCAGGAATCACAGAAACAGCCAGATGATTTGTCGGGGGTTGCATTGCTGACCACAGTCGGTGCCGTGATGAAACCACAGCCACCTAAAAAGCCAAGCTTATGGAAGCAATTATTTCCTCGCAAGAAGTCACCCTACCCCACCACCTCTACGAATCAATACACGGAGAAGATCGGAGACATGTGCAAAGTCTACGGTACCCAACCATTCTTGTTCTCGATGCAGGGGTTGGCTGAGATACAACCGGAAGACTGGAGCATCGACAACATTGCAAGGGTCAGAAGCGTTGCAGAACGCTATCTCACCAACGAAAGGACCAGAATGAATATCAGGCTACTGGCAACCAATCTCGTTGCCTTTCGACGTGTTCGCGAGGAGAGGATGCATCTTCCAGTACACGAACGTTTTCCAGTCCACGTTGGCGAATTGGCTGCCCCCATTATCGATCCTCTAGAGTTGGATTCCATCGCTCCCGTCGCTACATGATTACCATGATTCAACGATGATACGAAATTTTTAATGCTCTCTCTCACGTCCCGCAGAATCTCTTCGCGATCGCGCCGTCTTGGGATATATCGATAACACTTATCATACATGGTTGGATACTTGTACACGATGAGCTCCTTGCTACGACTGCCATTTCCTCGTTTTCCGAGCGACTCGACGATCTTCAAAAGGCTCCGCCATTACATTTCCCAATCAGCGATATCCCCACGCATCCGTCCAGCATTTCCGCAACTTCCAACGCAGCTTTTCTCCATTTGGCATTTATAACCCTCCAGCTTCTCTTCATTCAAAACCACGGCCTTTCTTTCCTTTCTTCATAAACCCCCTTTCTTTCCTATTCTGTTGTATCTGTCTTAGGAACTGGATTTCCTGCACGCATATTTGTATGATATGATTTTCTGTTTTAGACTCAGCGTCATCAGCAAGGCGTTTGGGGAGTTGTTTTCATCATTATTATCATTATTATTCATGGATGGGGTTTACGATCAGGGGTCAGTGAGATATGATACCCCAGTGCGCAGAAGAACGATTAAAGACTGTACAAAACGCGGTGGATAAAGATCAGGCGGAAACCAATATTACTTGCCCCGTCACGTACGCCTTTCTGGCAGATACTTATAGACAGGAATAGCAGAGATTCATCATAATGGGAAGGAAACTTCCATTATGACTGCTTTAAGCCACGAGGCTTCTTAACGAGACGAAACATAGCTCGATGGTTCTCAGTAGTTATTCATCTGAGTGACTAGATATAAATCAAAAAATATCCAGCCAGTCTCACTCTCACTGTCAATCCTCAAAACCGAAAACAAAAAAGACGAGGCTGACACATTATTTTCCACGCCCATTCCATCACACAACTGCACAACTGCACTGACCCTAACCGCTAGACCCAACGTGGGGCGCGGGGTAAATACCTGATGAATCAAAACTCCCTGCACAACCTTTCTCTCCTACCGTACTCGTAGATCAAGTAAAAAGTAAAAAGTAAATTAACCTCGGGAAACAAGTCTCAGTGATCGAACATGCTCCATAAGAAGCAACTAAACTCGTTCAATTTCATGGAAGGATTTTTTTTCTCAAAGCTGCCACTATTCTAGTTCTGCAAAAAGTTCTGCAAAATGCAGAGCAAAATGCGGAGAGGTAATTTGCTTGAATCGGTGTTTTCGACCGAGATTATTTTTCAAAAATAGAGCTTTTGGTACAGGAGCGATTGGACGCATCCCAGCTGCATTTAATTCTCTTGTTTTGACCTCACCAAGGAAATAGGCCATCATGGTTTTGGGATTGAGTAAGGGAGAGACTAACCCTGATGGGAATCCAAATGCAAAGAGAGGAGCAGGCGATTTTCGATCTTGGTGAGCAAGGTTTCTGGAAACTTTGGAAATTGCAAATACAACCAGAGCATCAGCATAAGTCCATTAGAGCTGCGGAGGCTATTCTACTACTCCACAGGCCCGGGTGGCAGACAACCCCACCGATACCCAATGCATAGCGCATAAGAAATATCCGTAACAAACCCATGACCATAATCATCGAGAGATAGGTTTGAAAACCTCATCCCTCCATTTTGTCCAGGCTCGTAGACCTCCAGAGCAAACGCCAGCCATAATCGAAGTGTGTTTATCGTAACAGTTTATGAGAGGTGAGCGGGGCAGGCCACTTGAGACCGCACCACTCGGGATATCGGAAGACGGAAATGTGCATCTAGCGGTCCTCAGCCCACTCGTTCTCGCGGCGAATCTGGTCCTCCTCCTCTGGTGTGAAGTCGTTCTGGATGTTGAAGGTCTTGCGAATCTCCTCTGGGGACTTGCCCTTAATCATGTTGGCAACGGTCTTACAGCCGACATCGAGAAGGGCTTTGATGTCGAGGTAGTTGGCGGCCTGTGTTTATGATCAGTATTGTTCCAAGTGAATGTGGTGGGGGCGTGAGCGACTTACAAGGATGATCTCAAAGAGCATCTCCTGGTCGACAGCCATGTACTTCTGGTCCCAATCCTCGATATCAGTGGACTTCTTGCGCGAATCGGAGTCATCGTCGGAGGCAGAGACTGGGTCGTCACGGTGCTTGTAGCACCATTCGAAGACCTTCCTGAGGACGGCCTCGTTGACCTGGGAGGGTGTGTTAGTGGTTTGAGGTATGAGATTAGGGTATCAAGTACTTACGTTAGGCACTGGGATAGGGTCCTGGGTAGCAGCCTCTCCAAGATCCTCGAGCAAGTTCTTGATGAGAACCGAGCGCATAGCGGCCTTGCGGTCTGTCGACTGTTAGCTGGGTCACTGCGGCGAGAGGGCGAGGAAGAACATACTGACGCTCACATCAACGCCATCAGACGCAGTGAGAAGGATTTCGGGCTCTGGAACCTCTGGGGCGGTGGCAGCAGCTGGTGCGGTTGAAGAAGCCATTTCGTTAGATGCGATGTGGAGAGTGGCGGTTAAATGTGTGGTTATTGAGAATGGTGGGTGAGTGCGGTGGTGATATGTTCGGTGGTGCTTGTGAGTGGAATAGTGGAACTGCTGATGTGAGTTTCAAAAGCAGAGCGAGTTGGTTGTAGGTTAAGTAGGCACGGTAGGCAAGCTCATGGCGACCCTGAGGTAGGAACACTAGCACAGAACAGGCACCGATCAATCACGTGGCCAGCTGGTGTGTTACAAGCTTTGTCGACCCAGAGCTGAATGCAGAGAGAGAAATCCCACACTATGCATTTATCCATTCTGCATGAAAGCAGCGCACATTTCCATGGCCGTTTCATTCCCGACTGTATCTCGCCTCAACAGGCCTGTTCTTCCCTCAATGACACCCGGTTTGCCTAAGCACGATCCCCGCGTGCAACACTTCAATTGCTTCCAGCTTCAGTTCATTCTTGACGTGTCAAACATAGACCCCGCTATAACCGCATGCAAACACGAAAGAACTTGCGCCGTCAGCTTTCAGTGACAGGTCTTATGAGCTGGGGATACGGAGGGAACAGAAAAGTTACTTGAGTATCAGTACGGTAAAGGTAGCATGCCACCAGCCAGAATGCAATCAACCCGCATATGCCCATTGAGATATACCACATCTTTTGCCCACCCACACCCAATGCCACCATCCCCAGTTGACAGGAACCGAACAAGGAGACAAGAAGGGTATCATCAAATATCGCTGCTCAAAACAAAAAGTATAGAACAAGGAAACAAAACTTTGACAGATAGATCAAAATCAAGAACACCTAATCCCCACCTCCCAAAGCACCAAACCCCTCCGCCCAACGACCCTACTCAAAGTGTCCACAACCCCGTCATCCCCAAAATCTAAATCGTCCAAGTTCAAATGCCTCTTATATCGCCACCTTTCTTCCAGGTAAATATCATGATATTTCGGTTCGCTTGTTGAATTTCGAGCTCTGATGAATTTGTCGAGGTAAGTGGCACTGTTCGGAGCCACAAGATAAACGCCTGTTTTATCTTTGACTTGACAGTTAACACTAGCGAGTAATTCCTGCACCATGGCCTCTTTCTGCATACCCATGAGGTCTGTCGTCTCTATGGTGTCGGCTTTGCCGTCTAAGAGCCAGATAGGTGGACTGTATGATTTCCACCAGAAGACGTGTCGAATTCCTTCTTGTCCAGCAATGTGAATTTGCATTGGCACCACACCGCCTTGATGAAAAGTGCCCATGAGGAATCCAAAAAAGACATTGAAGGCAATCCATGCGCCCATGAAGAGCCGCGTGAATCTCCGTGGGAGTTTAACCGATGAAAGAATGAGGGGAACAGCTGGTATCAGGAAACGTGCTTCTTGATGTGGGAACACGGAAAGAATGAGGGTGCCACACACGGCTGCGACGATCCGCATGGTTTTATGGAATCGGTTTGTGAAGATGAGAAGATATGCCGGTCCAAGCAATTGGGGCATGTTAATTGCTGCGTGCTGGTAAATTGGATGGAGGCCGTGGAGAGCGAGGTTGCTAGTCGCAAAGTTATAGAGGAGATTGTTGAGAGGCGTGATTATAGGAGTTTTGAAGACGGTTCGGGAGAGGTTGTCTTTCGGGCGATAGTAAGAAGTGTCTAGCAGTATGGCGCAAGCCGCCGTGAGAAAGCCAAAGAGAACGATGGAGATTAATGCTAGTGGTTTCCGCTTGAAGTGAGGAAGCAATTGAAGGGCTGGAACAACGATGTAAGCTGGGAACGTGATGCGGTTAAACACTCCAAGGACGATCAAAAAGGCTAAGACGGCGCAAGCAAATGCTCCAGAATGTTCCTGTCCGATCTGTAAGCTTTTATCCACATCTCATATGCCCAGAAAATCTTACTTTATCTTGGACAATCCTCGCAATGAGCACCAGGCTCCACAATACCACCAGTGTCTCGATTGAATTCGAGAATGTGTGTGTCTGATATGTCCAAGTCACGTACGATGACGCGACCAGAATCAAAGCTACGCGTCGTTGCTTCGTCTCGTGGACTAACTCTTGCAATGCCCAGTCCTCAAGCACAAAACTCAATGTGAACATGAGTATACGAAGTGTCCAGTATACAACAGGTGGCGGAACCTCTTTGCCAATCCCTTCCCAGAGCGAACGTAGCACAAGCATGGGAAGTCCGTAGATAAGCCATAGTGGAAAGGTGCTGCGAACAGGATAATCGGAGGTGAATTCCCAGGTGTGGTGGACGGGATATGCAAAGACTTCGCCTAGAAAGTGTGAAGGTCAGTAAATGGCATACCTGTTTGCTGTGAGTGGGACACATACCAGCGATGACCTCTGGGCCTTGAAAGTTCTCGTCGGGGTGAAGGTAGCTCGAGGAGAGGGCAAAGTAAAGGCGAACAAGTATTAGAAGAAGGTATATTCGTCGCCACATGGTGCTTGATATTTATCGCGAGTCGAGTAGAAAGGCTCGCGTCCTCATGGTCTTTTGTGGCCTTGAAGCCGGACAGTAGGCTGCTAGAAGGCTTGAGCAAAAGTTCGAAGCGTTAAGTTTGGCGACAGAATAAAGAAGGTAACAGTCCACGGATGTTGTTGGATATGGATGGTCAGGGGAATGAAGCCGTAGAAGTGCAACCAGTCGCATACTGTAGTATAAATTCGAGTGATACAGGGCCGACAAACTGATAGAAAGGCCAAGCAGAAAGAGAACACGAGGCTCAGTCGAAGTGAACAGAACTCCTACATAGCGCCTCTGCATGCGTTACTAGTCTTCTAGCACTACAAGGGCATGCCTTGACAATGGCATGCAGTACAAGCATATTGCTTCTTTTGGATAGTTCCCTGATTCGACGATCGCTATCTATTTCTGTCCACCTCAAGTTCAACCCCACAGTCACCCCAAAGGCACCCCTCCAACATACAACTACAAATTCACAATGGACAACCCAGCGCCCCTTCCAAGTCTGTTCCAAAGAGCAACAGATACAGCAACACATATCCGCAAGTTGCTCCCCGAAGCACTTCAGAATCCCAAAGTAGCCATCGTATGCGGCTCAGGTTTAGGCGGCCTCGCAGATACCCTAAACCCTTCTCCACGGATCGAGGCGCCTTATGGTGACATTCCTGGATTCGCTGTGAGCACGGGTAGGTTCACCAAAACCTCATCATCCATGAACAAGCATTGACCAAATGCGCAATATAGTTCAAGGACATGCCGGGAAGCTCGTCTTTGGCACAATAGGCAAGCATGAAACCCCAGTTATGCTGCTGGTTGGTAGAGCACAGTAAGTTCACGGAAAACACTTGCACTGGTGTGGTCAGTGGGATTAAATTGGCGGCAAAAGTTTCTACGAAGGCCATTCTATGGAGCTGGTCACTTTCGCAACTCGAGTGTGCAAGCGATTGAATGTGGAGACTATGATTGGTATGTTCAGCTACCACACTATCTACTGCACAGCCAATTATTAGGTCAAGACCCTTGTGAAACAGCTATTGCGGATTTGCTTCCTTTGCGCATGATCAATATTGCTGAGTTTATGGCAATATTCAACGCTATGTTTCCTAGCTTCAGCCATCGCAATCTCCAATACTGACTTAGGGTGCAGTCACCAATGCGGCTGGGGGTCTAAACCAGAAGTACGAAGTTGGTGATATTGTTTTATTAAAGGACGTGGGGATTCCCCTTTCTTAGATTTCCTCTTCTTGTCCATACTGAAGCATCATTACAGCATCTCAATCTCGCCGGTCTCGTAGGTGTCAATCCACTACGTGGTCCTAATCATGACGACTTCGGTGTACGATTTCCGCCTCTATCAGATGCATATGACCTCTCCCTCCGGCGCCGCGCCCATGCCTGCTGGAAGTCTCTCGGCTTCCTCGACAGAAAAACCCGCTGCATGCATGAAGGAATATATGCCTTTGTAGCCGGACCCAGCTACGAAACACGAGCGGAGTGCCGCATGTTGAACATGCTCGGCGCTGACGTTGTTGGTATGTCCACGGTGCCCGAAATTATGGTGGCTCGTCATTCCGGTATCAGGGTATTGGCATTCAGCTTGGTGACGAACAAGGCCGTGCTTGAATCAGGTCCGTCAGGAAATGATGTCGCGATTCAGGGTTTGACGGAGGCAGAGGTTGAGGAGTATTTGAGTCGGGGAAGGGCGAACCATGAGGAAGTGCTCGAGGCTGGACGCTTGGCTGCGGAGGATATGCAGGCCATGGTCAAAGCCATTGTGGAGGAA
Organism: Venturia pyrina ICMP 11032; assembly: GCA_000738655.1. Classification (NCBI taxonomy): domain Eukaryota; kingdom Fungi; phylum Ascomycota; class Dothideomycetes; order Venturiales; family Venturiaceae; genus Venturia; species Venturia pyrina. The sequence goes on along the minus strand of JEMP01000055.1, from coordinate 50,827 downwards.
TTGTATGCTGTATGATGCATTCCTGGTTACACGGGACAGCGGGTTACCATTGATGTGCACGGTGATACTTCCAATCAAGATCAGCACCTTGAGAGTGATCTGACAATGCTTTTTCAAGCCCCCGTGCCAGCTTGCAACTGCGTCTAGAGCTTGATCTGCCTGGCTATCTGCTCACTTTCGTACCGGATTGAGTGTCTGGCTGAAGTCGTAAAGTCTAAATGCTGGTTGCCTCAGATGGTCCTTGTTGATGGCGTTGTCAAATGTTGCCATTTGCTTGTTGTTGGGAGTGCTATCAGACTGTCGATTCTGCTTACTTCCAAATTTCAAGCTCTGGCCACGATTGAACGCTCTACTGCTGTTGCTAGAGCTTCCGCTTCGATGCTGCTGGTGTTTGGAACTGCCCGATGCCTGATGTTGTTTTTTCAAGATGTTGTTAACCATTGTGGCACATGTCTGGCGTATTTCTGAACCTTTGCTCTGAATTATCGGCGGCTGCAATACGACATGTAGTGTGCCCTGGAATGAAGACGTTTGGAAATTCATTACTTTGCCTTTCCCATCCAATCCTTGCTTATTGAACGGCGCAGCCAATGCAGCTCTGACCCTGCGTACCTGACGTCGTCGAATTATGGCCTTCGAGGAAACTGATACCGGACATGCTACTGAGAGCCATATGCCGCTCTTTTCGCGTTCGTCCCATATTTGTTGGAGAGCAACACGCTGTGGTGGTGTTGTACTGGTCAAGACGTGATGGCTCACTCTGTAATTGTTCCAGTACTGATAATGGAACAACGTGCAGCCTCCGCGGATCCCTGTGAGCGACTGAGTGTTCCAAATGGACATGGTGATGACGGCGGTGGTTGTGTGAATATCATATAGGGTGTTCAGAAATGGTAAGTTCGGAGACGTGAAAGTTTCGAGTCATTCACTTGGAAAACACACACGAAGCTATTTAGGCATGGCCGCCGGTTGCCCGCTCCTCCCTCCGCCACGCAGTGATTCAACCCCACCATCATTCACTTCTCAAAACAACAAACAAGGAGCAAGACTTTGCCCACGTTCACACAGCTGTTAACGACCGCAAATCTTCAATATGCCTAAGAATAAGGGAAAGGGTGGTAAAAATCGAAGAAGAGGTAAGCGAAAGCCCGACTTTCGAGACATGCGAAGCTGACGGGTGCCGCCTACAGGAAAGAACGAGAACGACAACGAGAAGCGAGAGCTCGTCTTCAAGGAGGATGGTCAGGAGTATGCACAAGTCATCAAAATGCTGGGCAACGGCAGACTGGAGGCGAAATGCTTCGACGGCCCTCTTCGTCTCGCACATATCCGTGGCAAGCTGCGCAAAAAGGTGTGGATAAACCAGGGCGACATCATCCTCTTGTGAGTATGCCACGAAGAACTACGCGCGAAACTGGAGGCTGATATACGGCAAGGTCCCTCCGAGAATACCAAGATGGCAAAGGAGATGTGCTCATGAAGTACTCAGCCGATGAGGCTCGTAGCTTGAAAGCATACGGCGAGTTGCCCGAGAACGCCAAAATCAACGAGACAGACACATACGCAGACGAAGGCAACGAGGGCATCGGCTTCGAGTTTGACGAGGAGCGCAGCGGCTCTGACGAGAGTGACGTGGATATTGAGGACATTTAAACGGCCAAATTCGGTCTGTGGTGGTCGAAGTGTTCCTCAATCTGATGACACGGCTCGGGTATGACACGCCCAGGGAATGCGGTGAACGAAAAGTACACGACATGATGTTGACGATGCATATGCGGGTTTTGAAGAAGACGAAAGGGGCATGGATTATGGACTGTTGCAAGGAGAGCGACTACAGAGACAATAGTTCTAGTGCTGTGATTTGGCTTACCATTCCTAGTTGCAATACAAAATACAGGTCAAACATTTGAATATCGACTAGACAGCAGATATGTCCACAAGGATCATGTTGCTGCCAAAACATCGTTTCCGTCCGTGATTCTCTCAGATCAGATGACTTCGCGCGTACCATGAATCGAAGTGCATTATACGAAAAGAGCGGGTTGACTCGAATTGTAGACTTGAAACCTAGCTACCTACCTTGTCAGTCAACAAAGCTTTGGAGCAAAGAATCATCCATGGTCCATAGTACGTCTTCATCGAATCACCACGCGTCCATTACCTCGTCTATATCGTCAATTGTATTGCGTAGACCTAAGCGATATCGCTTGCGGAGGGCAGAGGGCCTAACTCAAACAAAAATTGTGGACTAGCCTTCAAGTCTTAAAGAAGCTCGGCGTCGTACTCCGTAACCTTCAACATACGAAACCCCTGCCCATCTTCTCCCCGCCTCGCCATCCACAAAGTTCGCAAGATCCTACTCTTGCGACTGTCGACTCGCCCCCTCGATGAGCACCCGCCTGCAAAGACCGTTTCTTCCCCACCATTGGTCCGAGGATAGCTACCTCACAGCTACAAACAAGCTCGGCCAACCATTATGTGGAAACGCTGAAGGCTGGGGACCTCTGTCACCCTTTCGATGGGACTTTACCCCGTGTTTTCTTGATCTCTGGGTCGCCATCATCGCCGTCTTTGGAATTGTTGGTGGAATTGGAGCTATCATCTACCTGAGGAGACAACCAGCACCGCCCGTGAAGAAGGATTGGCATTTCTACGCGAAGCTTGTACGCATCTCTTTAGCCCTCTCAACCGATCCGATCCCGCTGACCTTTTCTCTCAGACTGTCGTTGCCGCCTTCATAGTTGACCTCATTCTACAAGCCGTTTTCCAGATACAATTCTACAAAGATGTTTGGGCTGGTGATTTCAGGTTCTGGTCGACAATAATCACTGTGCTATCTGCATGCTTTATATTCGCTGTGCAATACATCGAACACTGGCGGTCTCGCAATCCAAACTTCGTGCCGCTCTTCTACTGGCTTTTCCTCCTCATAGCCTTCAGCGTGAAGCTCCGATCCTTGATTGCTCAGAGCATACCTACACGCTTTACAGCATATTTCGCAACCTTTTCTGTTGGGATCGGCCTTGCGCTGGTGGGGCTGGTCCTAGAATGGTTGGTTCCAAAGCGCCTGAGCGCATACGACGCGCTTGGAGATGAGTTCGAATGTCCCTATGAATACGCCAATGTTTTCTCCGTCTTCACGTTCGGCTGGATGACACCATTGATGAAATATGGATACAAGCACTTTCTCACTCAGGACGATCTGTGGAACTTGAGGAGACGGGATACGACCAAGGAGACCTCGATCGAGTTTGAGAAGGCATGGAAGGTAGAGACGAACAAGAAACATCCCAGCTTGTGGATTGCAATGTTTCGAGCCTTTGGCATGCCATACTTGCGAGGCTCAATCTTCAAAACCGTCAGCGACTGTCTTCAGTTCGTTCAACCACAGCTTTTGCGGCTCCTCATCTCTTGGGTCGAGTCTTACAGTCCCAGCAACCCTGAACCACCTCAACCGCAAATCAGAGGCATCGCGATTGCTTTGGCCATGTTCTTCGTTTCAGTGACGCAGACTGCTTCCTTGCATCAGTACTTCCAAAGAGCTTTCGAAACGGGAATGAGAATCAAGTCTGCTCTCACAGCTTCAATCTACATCAAGTCAATGCGACTTTCGAATGAAGGAAGGGCCGCGAAGTCCACTGGCGATATTGTGAACTATATGGCCGTGGATGTCCAGCGTTTGCAGGATTTGACCCAGTATGGCCAACAACTTTGGTCTGCGCCGTTCCAGATAGTACTATGCATGATCTCGCTATATCAACTAGTGGGGCTTAGTATGATTGCAGGTATTGGTGTGATGGTCCTTATGATTCCAGCTAACGGGCTTATCGCTCGCTTCATGAAGACACTACAAAAGAGACAAATGGCTAACAAGGATGCTCGAACACGGCTTATGACCGAGATCCTCAACAACATGAAATCGATAAAACTCTACGCCTGGACTACAGCATTCATCAACAAGCTCAACTACATCCGAAACGATCTAGAGTTGAAGACTTTGCGCAAGATCGGGGCTACCCAAGCTTTCGCAAATTTTACTTGGTCAACAACACCATTCCTGGTCTCTTGCTCTACATTCGCAGTGTTCGTCATGACCCAGGATAAGCCGCTGACATCGGATATTGTGTTCCCTGCTCTGACGTTGTTCAACCTGCTCACTTTTCCTCTTTCAATTCTGCCCAACGTGATCACTGCTATCATCGAGGCGACGGTAGCGGTCGGCAGGTTGACAGCTTATTTCTCTGCCGAAGAGCTGCAGAAAGATGCGGTCATCACTGAGCCAACGGTCGAAGAGCTAGGCGAGGAGTCGGTACGAATTCGAGATGCCACATTCACTTGGAACAAAGCAGAAGCTCGAAATGCACTCGAGGACATCAATTTTTCCGCGCACAAAGGAGAATTGACCTGTATCGTTGGTCGAGTTGGTGCCGGGAAATCATCGTTGCTACAAGCCATGCTTGGAGATCTGTGGAAAGTCAGTGGCGAGGTAGTGCTCCGAGGGACCTCCGCTTACGTAGCTCAATCTCCTTGGGTCATGAACGCTTCAGTCAAAGAGAATATCGTTTTTGGACACAGATTCGACCCTGAATTTTATGACAAGACAGTGAAGGCGTGTGCCCTTGTTGAAGACTTCGCTACCCTTCCCGATGGCGACTCGACTGAAGTCGGTGAACGAGGCATATCACTTTCAGGAGGTCAAAAGGCTCGTCTCACATTGGCACGAGCTGTCTATGCGCGCGCTGATATCTATTTCTTGGACGACGTTCTTTCAGCAGTAGATCAACATGTTGGTCGTCACTTGATCAACAATGTGCTTGGTCCCAAAGGACTACTTGCTGGAAAGACGCGCATTCTTGCAACCAACTCCATTCCAGTTTTAATGGAAGGCAATTACGTACTGCTTCTCCGAGAAGGCAAGATTGCTGAACGCGGCACTTATGCTCAATTGATGGCGATGAAAGGCGAGATAGCAAATCTCATCCGGACAGCTAATAACGAAGACCAGTCCTCTGACGAGCACTCGCCACGACCGGATAGTCTTTCAAGTGAAGAGACAGTATATGACGGCACCCATGACTCGGACGATGGTGAGCATGAAATGGAAGCCGCTCAGGAGAACCTTCCACAACTCGCAGCCCTACGAACAGGAGGCGGTCCGACCCGTAGGGAGAGCGCGTTGACATTGCGCCGGGCTAGTACGGCAAGTTTCCGCGGTCCGCGAGGTAAGACTGTAGATGAAGAAGCTGGTGGCCTTAAGTCCAAGCAAACAAAAGAATTTTCCGAACAAGGCAAAGTCAAATGGAGCGTTTACGGAGAGTACGCCAAGACGTCTAATCTGGTAGCGGTTGCCATTTACATGTTGACCCTGATTGGGGCTCAGACTGCCCAAATTGGTATGTCACACCAGGAATCACTATCCATCCATGTTTGTGGGGTTTGATCGTACGTATGTTCCGATTCACTAATTATTGACAGGTGGGAGCGTTTGGCTGAAGCACTGGTCGGAAATCAATAGCGAGGCTGGTACTAACCCACAAGTCGGGAAATATCTGGGGATCTATTTTGCTTTTGGCGTTGGATCATCTGCGCTGGTGGTCGTTCAGACCCTGATTCTATGGATCTTCTGCTCGATCGAGGTCAGTGCCTTGCCCACGGTCGCCAGCTCGATCGAGTGAACATGCTCGTTCTCTCTGATTGGTGACCTCGTTCCCCATCATTTGACGTGCATGGAGCTGATGCCACAACCCGCGAACAGGCTTCCCGAAAACTCCACGAAAGGATGGCGTTTGCAATCTTCCGCAGTCCGATGGAATTCTTCGAGACAACGCCCGCAGGACGAATCCTCAATCGGTTTTCAAGGTACGTTATTCTTGTCCCCCCACGCAAACCGATTAGCCCTGGCCACTCCCTGCTGTGACCAGGCGGATGGGAGACTTCCCGGCGGGCCGTCAGATGCACAGTTTGATCTTTCCATGATCCGATTTGCTCCCCCATGCTCCCCCCATGCTAACTGCTACACAGTGACATATACCGGGTGGACGAAGTTCTTGCGTAAGTTTTCATTCCGGCCAGATCATGTCCCAGGTGGCGTGTTGACAGGTTATTCTTACAGGCGAACGTTTAACATGCTCTTCGTAAATTCAGCCAGAGGTAACACAATGCCAGGCACTGAGGTCAAACATCGTTCGTGGCTAATCTGGTCTACAGCTGCCTTCACCTTAGTTGTGATATCAGTCACAATCCCTGCGTTCGTTGCTGTGATCTTACCACTTGGAGCATTGTATCTCTATATCCAACGCTACTATCTTAGAACTTCACGAGAACTGAAGCGTCTCGACAGCATCAGCCGGAGCCCTATATACGCACACTTCCAGGAATCGTTAAGCGGAATCAGCACTATTCGCGCTTACCGTCAGCAATCACGGTTCTCGTCTGAAAATGAGTGGCGAGTCGATGCTAATCTACGAGCGTATTTTCCCTCCATCAATGCGAACAGGTGGCTCGCAGTGCGACTTGAGCTCATTGGCTCGATGATCATCTTGACCTCGGCTGGGATGGCTACTGTCGCAGTAACAGCAGGAAATGGACCTTCAGCTGGACTCGTTGGTTTGGCCATGTCTTATGCCCTGCAGATCACCCAGTCTCTCAATTGGATCGTCCGTCAAACGGTTGAAGTTGAGACAAACATTGTGTCAGTCGAAAGAGTTCTGGAATACGCTGCCCTTCCGAGCGAGGCTCCTGACATTATCTCGAAGAAGCGTCCACCCATCAGCTGGCCCGCACAAGGTGCCGTTGCCTTCGAGAATCTCAGTGTCCGGTATAGGGCAGGCCTGGATTTGGTTCTGAAGAACATCAATCTCTCATTTAGGCCACACGAGAAGATCGGAGTAGTGGGTCGAACTGGGGCTGGCAAAAGCTCTCTTACACTTGCTCTTTTCCGGATCATTGAAGCGGCCGAGGGCCATATCAGTATCGACGGATTGAACACCAGCACCATAGGGCTGATGGATCTTCGCAGAAGGCTCGCCATTATTCCACAGGACGCGGCGCTTTTCGAGGGAACCCTGCGAGACAACCTCGATCCTGCTCATACCCGTGATGACACAGAACTGTGGAGCGTTCTCGGTATGTGGGATTTAACTTCAGAGTATGCAATGATATGCTAACGCACCACCAAAACAGACCATGCCAGGCTCAGGGATCACGTTTCGAGTATGCCGGGTCGCCTCGATGCGCAAATACACGAAGGGGGTACGTTGATCGCTTGCCCTTGCAAATCCGAATATGCTCTGACACATTTCTTGATAGGCTCGAACTTGAGCAGCGGTCAGCGGCAGCTTGTGTCTCTTGCACGTGCACTTCTGACCCCCAGCAACATACTTGTTCTAGATGAGGCAACTGTACGTATTTCGGGCCCTTGTAGCGCGGATGAGCCATGCGTTGTACAAAGATATCTAAAGCTAATTATTGATTCTGCAGGCTGCCGTTGACGTTGAAACGTACGTTTTGTTTTGATTCCCACGCACTGAGGACTATGAGCTGATACTGACACAACAACAGTGATGCACTGCTGCAAGCAACGCTCAGGAGCAACATGTTTAAGGATAAGACCATCATCACAATTGCGCATCGAATCAACACGATTCTTGATTCGGACAGGATCGTCGTCTTGGACCACGGGAAGGTTGCCGAATTCGATTCGCCCAAGGAGCTTATTCGAACCAAGGGTCTTTTCTATGAACTAGTCAAGGAGGCGAACTTGTTAGGCTCGGTTGATATACAGTGATCTGTACTTCGGTAGAAGAAGAGTGGAACAGAAAACTGCGTTCTGACAGAGCAGGCGCGGATGCTGTTTGGTGTTTTCCTTGCTGCACATTTAGCGAAATAGACATGCATATCTGCTGCATAACTGTTCCCTCTTTTGCCGCCCGGCAGCAGCAGAACATGTCAAGAATCCGGCTACGGCTAGCGCTCTGAATACAAATGGGGTTGTAAGTACCCGTTGAGACCAGGTGCGCTTGGATCCGCGCACAATGGCTGTATATAGTGGATTTGAAATGATGTCTTGTACCGTTGACGTGGGGTATGCACGAACAAAGTCGTCGCCGTGACACTCGAGCGGTCCATTATTGTTATCTTCAGAGCAGGAAACGGTAGAGGGAAGGTGCTGAAATTGCGGGTTCCGTTAAGAGAACAATTGGTAGCTCGAGCTGCCGACTCGCGATAGAGTTTGCGTCCAAGCAAGGGGTAGCAGGAGGCACAGGAGAAGAGCCCTAAATCCTGTGGTTCATCTATTGTTGTGGTTCTGGGGTGGGGGGATGGTGGTGGTTGGAATATCCAGCTATTGGACGAGGAGGGTTTCACTCATTTTTATAGAAGCTCACCCTAGAAGGGTTTGCAACAACCTGAGCTCAGGGTACTCTACAAATGGCGTGGAATCCCACGTTTTTGAACACACTGAGACGGCGCACGTGCGTGCAGATGGGATGTCGCAATGAACCTTAATAACTTGGAGTTCCGACTTTCTGGGAATTTAGAGTTTAGACTGCCCGCTAGTTTTGGCTTTCTGTGGAGAGAGAGTCGATCCTTGGTGGACATCACCCGCGGCCGCGGGCGGAGTAGATTCCTGCGCCACAGCGCCACAGCGCCACCCTTCTCTTTGGGGCGGCTTGGGCTGTATCTGTCGAGCAGAAGGGAATTGCGCGCCAGGTTCAAGGTTGTAGACCGAGGGCAGAATCTGCAATGACTAGGCCAGATGCGGCCATCTCGCGTACGAACCGGAGTGCACTGGGAGTCTGGGACCCGATCTGGCAATGGATGCTGGGTTGGATCCGGACGGTCTGGGTTGGGTAATATGGGGCAGGAGTCAGGAAGAAAGGCCTTGTATTCCTGGAAGCGGCGTCAACGGCGTGCTTGCATTGGAGCGTCGTGCAACGGGAAGTCGGGCGGGCTTCCCACTCGCCAGCTCGTCGTGAATGGCGGCCGCGATGGACCAGGCAAGTGCCATCATGCATGGCTGCGCGGCGAGTACCTGAAAATGCTGGAGTGCTCCATTCGCGATGCTGGTTGTGCGGGCTGCTTTTGGCGAGGTTGGACGTTTGGAGTCGATATTCAAGTTGGTGGGTGGTGGTAGTGGGATGGAAGGTGGGCAGCGGGCACTGGTGGGAAGGGGGCAGCGGGCGTTGGTGGGAGGGTGGCCACTGGTGGGAAGGGGGCAGCGGGCAGCGGGCACTGGTGGGAGGGTGGCCACTGGTGGGAAGGGGGCAGCGGGCAGCGGCCACTACTGGCCATAGCAATACCAGCATGGCGTTGCCGACCAGTTCCTTTTGCAGAGACACGAACGCGCTTGTTGGCGGTTAGGTTCAGGAGCCCCTATCACACTCGTTTCCAAGCCAGGACTGCATTGGACATCCCGGTGTCGAAGCATGGACTTCTACACACCACCAGAAATGGGTCGGATCAACCAACGATAACTGAGCTGCACCGCTTGCCGCCATGCAGAGCTGCGCGCTGCTATCTGCAACCCTTTTCAGCGGCGTGGTCCGCCCACATCCTCGCGAGAAGTCGTTGGTCGCGAGAGATGTATCAGCTGTACCACCCGAACTACAGAGGCTTCATGCATTTCTCCCACAGAGCCACGCGAAGCGCATGCCCAGAGTTCACCGAGTAACCATCGAGGGACGGGTACGCCATCAACGGCCGCCGTAATGCTTGCTTGTGCCGTGTGGCAGCTGGGAGAACCGGGCCATGGGAATATAAACCTGGATGAGAAACCAACCCTTCTCAACAAACCTGGCCTTAGGCGACCTTTTTTATATCAGTATAGAAGCGTCTGTCAGGTTCCATTCGCAATCTCTCACGGCCGCTCGCATATATCCGTGGCCCTCCCATCACGTACCGAGTAAGTCGTAGGCCGCCATTCGCTACCATGAACCTGGGCTTATCCAACCTATAGTTAGCCACTCGTCGTTTGCTGGAGAGCTGGGGATTCGTCCATCAGCTGCCTCGACTCCGCATCCTGTTTGTGCCTCGACGAATTGGATATCTGTGCAACGCCAATTTCGCGCGCTATCTCACCTCATTTTCCATTCTCCGAACGTTCACGACTGCCATTACTCCACACCAGATCAACCTCAGTCCGACTGCAAAGACCACCGTCGAACACAGACAATAATCGCAGACTGACTACCAACACCACTGGCAGTTGGTCGGATACACGGTCCCGTGAGTCCACCATGTCCACAACTCATACCATGTTCTTCAATATTTCAACCGACCATTGTGATGTACTTGCACATGGTTGATCGGCTGCAAACGTCTACTACCGGCCCACCTGTCCATCTGCCATGCCCAATAATAATCGCACGCGCAACAATCTTAGATTTTCTCACCACGTTGCTGACATTTCGATACAGGAATGTGAATGCCATCTTCTGGGGAGTATAAGCATTATATTGGTTCCGGCGGTCACAGGACTAGGTGTATGTGTCCATCTCGACTTGGTACAGCCCTATAGCCGAAGTGGCAGAACACCATGGCAATTGGCAACGAAGCCGACACGCCGACCTTCTCGGATCCTTCATTCTTCCGCAACAACAATGGCAAGAAGCAAAGCAACGCTGCCGCCGCTGCTCCCTCTGGCTTTGGGATGTTCCAGTTTGAACCCCGCCACCCGTTTCATCCATCGTCGACCCCACTTCCAGGCGAGTCAAAAAGCAAGCCTGCAGGTGGTCAATTGGGGAGGCGAAATGTGACGACGATACAGCCTGCTCCCGCTCCGCAACAACCTGTAAGACACGCCCCCTTTCATGCATGAAGTCCATTGGGTGGCTCCATGAACTTCCTCAATCGTAACCTCGCCCAAGAATTAATCCGTCGACAAAATGCTAACATTGTGGGGGTTGATAGGGTCCTGCCAGTCCAATTGACGTGTGTAACAGAGCTAAGGAGCGTTTGGACGCTTCGGCCCGCGATCAGCGACCGTGGGCCCTAATTACGACCGACGAGCGCGGAAATGCCCAGGCCATCCTCTCCAACTCTCGTGACGAAGGCTTTTTGCTGAAGATGCAACAAGTTTTCCATTCCAACAAATTAACTTCTTCCTTACTGCAAGCGAGCGAGTTCACTGCTGGCTTGTTTTCGGTCCCTCCGCCTTCGGCTGCCACTATTGGTAAGCAGCCTTATCTTCCAAGGTTCTTGATAAGCGTTTGTCATTTGCTATTCTAACCTGACCTTTCAGCTCCACCACGTCACATTGAGGATTCATACTCGGTTTCGCAAAGCCGTCGCTCAAGTGCATTCGAACACCCACTGATACCAGATCTGGGCCCTGTTCGTGTTGGGAAACGGAGTGCCTCTTCTTTCGACCAAGGATCGCCGTCGTTTGAAGACGATGATCAACAGTGTAATGTGGTCCCTACCGTCACTTTGACCCTCGGAGCCGCAGACGCTGTTCTTCAATTCTTTACCACCACCTTCAAAGCCATTCAACAACAAGCGCTGAAACAGATACTGAAGGCGTGGATCAAAGAACTTGAGCCACACAAGCAAAAACACCATCCTTACAAAGGAAAGGTATTGCCTCCTTACTGGCCTGCGCAGGTGTCTTTTGTGGAACCAGATCACCAAAGAACTGAAGGTATGTGGTCTTGTATTTGTTGCCATATGTATGGCTAATTCCATGGTAGACCGAATCGCTGTCGCAATACACATCATAAAATTCGTTCAGACAGACAAAAAATGGTCATCTATCAACGGCATTGATACTTTGGAATCATCAACAAATTCAATCAAGCTTCAATTTGACGACGAACCGCAAGAGAAGTTCCACAAGCGCAAGATCCTGCTCAAGCAACTGTATGACGTTGCACGGCAGCAAAGCCTTGTATTGAAGGATGAAAAAGGTACGTCACTCAGTGGCCAGTCATTTTTTCCCCTACTGATGAATGAAAAGATGGCGACATCCCCATGGCGTTCCAGGATCCAATGGAGACGATGCGGATCAAAAGACAGCCCAGAGCTAAACGCCAAAAGACTTGCGCCACTCGTGATCCGAGCGAGACTTGCGAGCCATCCCCTATGTCTCAGTCCCAATCTCCTGATCTGTCTGAAGAATCCTTCGTGACCTCTTCGGCTGAAGTGTCATCCACCAGCACAACGCCGATGCACGGATTGAGCCCACCATACGCTGGTCACTTTCAACCTGAGCCAGAGCAACCCTTGCCAACTCTTCAACATTCGGATGGCCAATGGAATGCAGCAGCCTTCAATCAGCATCGCGCAAACACGCCTCACCAATGGAACCCGCCGGAGTTCAACCATTCTGGTAATATGCATCACCAGATGCCTTACGGTGTGCCTCCAGCCATGTCGCAACAGACATTCCCTTTCACGCTCCCTGGCTGCTCCTCATCTGCTGGTCAGGCTCCGACACCTACTCCTTTCGAGTCGTCTCCTACCGACATCGAGCAATACTACACCAACCAAACACAGTCACCCGCCCATCTCAGCTTCAATGCCATCTCCCTTTCCCATGGTCTCGGACCTGCACCTGATGTCAAGATGAACAATCAAGCGACATCCACCTACAATGCATGGATCCAGGAACCACGGTGGGACGCCACACCAGGTTCATACAATCAACAGTTCCAACAACCCAACACTCAACATCCGCAAAACTATCAGTAATTTACCTCACTCGCCTAATGGACTTTCTGTCACACACCCTCGCTCCATGTACGAATAACCACAATACCTCTTACGACCAACATACTCATGACATATATGATACCACGACCGTTCCATGTTCTATCCCTTCGCTTCGGGATTTTGTCTAGCTGATTTTACCTGTTGTATCTATACCCCGCCTAGCGCTTTGAGCGGCCTCGCGCGCGAAACCAATTTATGGGAAGGTAATTTGCGATGAAAAGCTCTTTTTCTTTTTCTTTTTCGAAAACGACCTCTGTGTGTTTCTCGCGCGCAAGCACGCACGTAAGATGTCCTTGAGACATGAGTGCGAAATGAAGGCAAGCATTCGCTTTGTCATTTATCATTTTTGAATTATTCTTACGCGAATTTGTGTGCTGTCAATTGCAGTTTGCGCTGGCAATATTGAACAGTAATTGGAAAAGAGGAGGTGAAAAGAAGGAGAAGGGGTTCTATGTAGGTACTGGCAACGGGTGTATATATCCACAGCCTTAGTCAATTCCTCGCTCTTGCTTGCTTTACGAGCTCTCGCGTTATCGTGCTGTTTTTGGGAGGCTATCTGAATTTTTTGCTCGTTGATTACGCCCTTATCGGTAGCTCCGAGGATTGAACTGTGTGGGCGAATGTATTTCGGGTTTTGTTTTAAAGAGCTCTCTGCTTTGTATGTATTGAACTCGCCCCTTACGATTGGGCTGCGGCCTGGTTGTGAGCGAAGTAGATCGATCGGTATTTATGCTTGATCAACTGAAGGGCATTTCTCTCGTTGCTCTTTATTATTCGAGTCGTTGTGGGATTGCATACCTTACAGCGACTTGCTTCGTGGTTTCCTCCAACACCAGAACTACGTCATGTTTTGGCAACAAAATATTGCGCGATGGCGACTTCTTTCTGCTTTTCTCTTCCAACAAACACATTTCAAGAGAGAACGCATACTTCCCTATTACCACGACCTCAGCAAATCGATTCACGAAGTGGTGCTGGCGGTCATCGAAATTTGGTCTGGTCAAATTACATTTTCACCAAAACAACGCATGCTGACTTCGTTTAGCAATGGACCCCGACTACCTCAGTTACCTACCGATGGAACTGGTGGAGCTCATTTTCCACTTCTCATCCCTCGAGTCACGCTACAATATCCGTAGCACGTGTACGAGGCTTCACGCAAAGACACTACGTAGCTTTGGTCTCATGTATCTCCCTCACTCGACTTGGAATCTAGACCAAACAACTGCGGCCTTACTCGCCTTTCTGAGAGGCCCGGGAGTCGCAACCCGCCTATTATCACTCGTGCTCAGGGCACCTACGAGAGCACAGCAAGAGCAGGGCATGAACGGGTGGCTCGCTGAAGACAAAAACATCTGGAATGCCAAAAAGATCGACCCTGCTGAGGTTGCCATAGCCATATCTCGGTTCTCACATTTGACGCAATTGACGCTGGTTCAATTCAAGTGCACGGGCACCTACCTGAGTGACTCTGAGACCAGAACATTTGCAGGATTATTCAGCAAGCATCTTATGGTTCAGGGACTGCGCTCCCTTTGCTTGACAAACGTAGACGCCACCCCACGCGACATGACCAGGTTGGTCGCAAACCACAGAACTACCCTCATCTCACTCAAGTTCCAGCATCTCAATCTTATCTGCACCAGGCCTGACGTATACGGGCGACCGCCACCATATCACTCGCCCTGGAGCGATCTCCTTTTGGCCATTAGACGGGAGGTGGAACTTGACTGCAATATTTCCATCGAATGTCCAAATGCAGATGGAGAACCTGCACGTCTTCTTCCCAAATGGATGGCCGCTAGTGGATACTTCTACGCCCTGAACTGTGGTCTCCATATTAATGGCATCATCAGCTACATGGACGAATGGCCCGAGGGAGATCGAATCATATATAGTCAGGGCGACGTATACTATGAAGATCAAACGGTCGCTGTCTATGGCGACGCCGAGTGGCGAACAGGGGTTGAAATGTTGAGCGCTTTCAACTTGGTCAGTATCTTGTATCGTTATGAAGGTTCTCTGTACGAGACTGGTTTGGAGGATGATTGGATAGCTGGTTTGGAATGGGATGCAAGCGACGAACTTTGGCAAACGATAAATGATCAACTACTGGAAGAGAAGGAGCAGAGGATGACGAGAATTAGAGCCAGGCGGGACGATGTGGTAGAGATACTTGGAAATGGGACAGTACTATCACAGTTGTTCTCTAGCTCTTAGAAACCAACATCTTCGAGTGTCAGCTTTGGAAGGTGGAAGGGCATTTGATAAGAATGGATATTGAGTCATCGCTTCTAGACACGGGCAGAGCATGTGCCGTCAATACTATACATTGGAATAGCATTCCCTGGTTCGAGGTGAAGATTACTCCTATTGTGATTACGTCGAGTTAAGAGGTTTCCAGGGATTTAGTGATGTCAAATTGGAGCTGGCGTAGTCACGTTCTTCTAAAAATCGAGCTGGACTCTGTGAATAAAGATGCCTGAGTTTCCTGGCTTTTATATCTGGCAATATTGGTCTGGTTTGACTTGTACTGATGGGCGATGGTGGGAGTCACTGCCTACCATAGCAGAACGTTAAAGGGGTGTCCTTTGGCAGTTCCAACTCGTGAGCTTTGGCATAGGCGCCGTAATCTCGCTCCTACCTTATGGTGATGTGGGTCTGATGCCGCAAATGTTCAGCCGGGCTGTACACAGTAAGGATATAAGCCGGGAATGATCGACGATAGAACTACTAGGATTCACCCGTCCCCGTCCCGTCTTTTACGGCCATTCAAAGTTACCTTTACTAATGCTTAGCTCTTCCTACACCACCTCGCGCTCAATACAAATTCCGGTTCTTCGAAGCAAGGAAGCGCTCTGTTCTTCAGACCAAGCAAGATGACTTCTTCTCCACCGATGTCTCAGCGGCGCAAGACTGCTCTCGCAGTCTTCAAAGCCTTTGAGGACTGGACGATGGAAAGCATCTTTTCCCTTCGGACAGACGACTGTATCCAAGAAGTTTTGCCTGGTTAGTTAATCCTTTCGATTCACACTTTCTCATGTCTGTACCCAATCCAGCAACTCATGATATTCCGGGCAGCGTCACTCCAACAGCCTCCCCTCGATAATACGCAGTACCGCGAGTTTCTGAAACCCGTCCTACCCAATCTGCGCGGCTTCAAGGTGACCCCCACGTCGATTATGGAGGATGTGGAACAGAATAAGGTTATTGTTCATTGTTCTAGCGTTGCGGATGTTGTTGTTGGAGGGGGGGAGGAGGTTTTGAAGGATGGGTATAGGAATGAGTATATTGTTATCTTTTGGTTTAATGAGGAGGGGACGAAGATTCGGCGGATGAGTGAGTTTGTGGATGGGCTTGGGATTGGGAAGAAGATGGGCATGATGATGGGGACTTTTGGGAAGGGGAAGTTGTAGGTACCAAGTACCTTATGAGGATGGAATGTTGGGGAGATTATGCTACGGTGCCCTTGTAAACAACGGGATTGAAGAATTGTTAATTAAATTGAATGAAATTGTCAAGAGACAACTTGAGCTTGATAAGTATCTTTGATGAGAAAAAGTGAAAGGCTGGATGATTGTCACGTGCATCCAGGCACGCGCTAAAGTATAGCTTTGGCCGTCTTCGTTTCGCGACAAAAGGTCCAACAAAGGTTGACGACATAAAGAACATCCACTACATTTATCCCCGCCCTCGAGGGCACTACACAACTCTGTATAGAGTATACACGCTCAAACTACCAAACCGCGACAATCACTCATTCATTGAAATCGCCCATGACGAACCGGAATCGCTGAACCCCCGCGTCCTTGCGACAATGTCCGCACCGCTACGAAGCGGAAGGGGAGGAAAAGGAGGACGAGGAGGCAGTAAGGGCGGCCCGCGGATCACAAATGGAAGTGAGGATGAGGGTGGAGGACGCGGTTTCGCTGGTCGCGGCCGGGCAAATGGCATCGCAAACGACTTTAGACGCGGCATCAACAAGACACTTCAACAAGGAGCTCAAGGCTCACACACTCCACCACGAGGACCTAGGAAATCTACTCCAAGTACATATGGGAAAGGTGGTGGTGCATCCAATGGCAGCTCTTCTCCTGCGCGCAACCTATCTACATCTGGATCCACTTCTGGCTCTTACGAGGAGCGATTCAATAAGGTATGATGTCCCATTCCTGCTATACTGAAGCCGTCATAGTGACTCCGATTACGTTCCTTAGCTCAAAGAATCGCGAATACGTGAAATCGACCATGCCATTGCGAATGGGCTCATGGACGACCCGCTTCACCCTCGAGAACTAAGCAACGCCATCACTATCGTGGGGAGATGTCAGGATTTGTGTCCGGAGTTTGAGAGGATGGAAAGAATCACACAGAACCAACGATGGCTGGCAGAACTGGTATGGGCCGCTCCTCCTGGACAATACTCGTAGCCGGATACTTATGTTTCTAGGTGCGTGGAGAAGATGGAAAACCAACCCAGACAATAGATGAAAGTCGCATGGTCAAGAGTTTTCGCAGATCCGCAGCCGGAAAGGGCGACCAACCTCCCTCAGAACTACGTCCACCAGAAGTGCTGAAGGTAGGCTTAAGCTTGATGACGTCAAAACCAGAAGGCTGACATGATCAAGCGTACGGCTGACTATCTTTTCGATACGCTGATTAACGAGTCGGGATTGAAGGCCAATCAAACGTTTATTTGGGATAGGACACGGGCGATTCGCAACGATTTTTCTATACAGCAACTTACTAGAACACCGGATTTGCGACTGGCGATTGAGTGCTACGAACAAATGGTGCGCTTCCACGTCGTTTCCATGCATTACGTGGGAACACTGCGCGGATCGCAGGCTCCTTCAGGGTACAGCTATCAGCAAGACCGAGAACAATTTGACAAAACACTCTTGTCTCTTTTGCGATACTACGACAATACCCGAGATCGCTACCGGTCCCCTCACGAACCAGAGCTTCGAGCGTGTTGGATCATTTTTCAGATCCAGAATAATATTTCGGATCTCGAAGACCAAGTCCAGACGTGGCCTGCGGAGCTCATACGACATCCAAAGATACAGCACGCATTGAGTGTGTACGCCGCAGCCTGCGAGGTCATTGACGGAAAGGGTCCATTTTTTGGGCGAAACAGGACCAACATTCTGATCGCCCAGCAAAACTGGGGTCGGTTTTGGAAACTGGTGGGATCAAAGCAAGTCTCATACTTGCTGTCCTGTGTCGCCGAATTTCACTTCAATACGATACGACGCATAGTGCTACAAACTATCCTCAGCGCACATCAACCCGGCAGCCGAATCAACCAGGACTGGACCTTGAACGACGTCAGATGTATGCTAGCCTTTGACAACAGGGATGACACGCAAGACTTTCTCCAGCATTACCGAATACAAATCAAAGATAGGGACGATTCCGAGCCTTCCTACGTGGATTTTGCGTCAGTACCAGAGCGTTCACTTCCGACCGCCTCGAATGATTTGCCTCCCCAGTATTTCTCCAAAAGTCTCGTCGAAAGGAAGAAATATGGCCGAACCCCTACAGCCATCATCCAAGGCTTGTCAGTCAAAGAAGCGCGAGAGCAGAAGAAGGTCGAGGAGCCTGAGGAGTCACTCTTTGTGGGAGAGCTTTCTGATGACGGAAAGGCGACCAGCAAACCTGTAAAGAAGGTGCAATTTAGCACTCATGTCTCAACGTTTACGCCAACACCGCCGACAACTACGCCTCCGTCTATAAATTTCAGTGGATTTGGTCAGCCTTCCACCCTGAGCTCATCAGCACCGTCTTCTTTTGGTCAACCATCCACAAGTGTTAGTACATTCGGTCAGCCATCATCGACTCTTGGGACAACTTCGAAGCCCCAATCAGTCAGCCCGTTCGGACAGAAATCTCTCGGTCCTGCCACGAACGGGAACGGTGGCTTCAATTTTGGCGGCAATGTGCCCACGGCTGTCAGTGGCGGTACAACAGCTACAGTCCCACCAGCAAGTCCATTTACGCAATTCAATGGAACGCCCTTTAAGCAGCCAACTGTACTGAACTTAGGAACGAACAGCTTGCAACGACCTCCATCTGCCAATGGCTCCAAACCTCCTTCTTTTGGAAGCCCTTCGAATCCATTCGGGTTTCCTTCCACGCAAACGACAGGCAAAGAGAACGAGGAGCCTAGAGTTCCTGACGTGCAGGCTATTGCACCTATAGAAAAGAGTTCATCCAGCACTCCCTTCCAGCACGAGAGTGCGAGCTACACGAATGGCACGGCGCCAGCATCGACGCCCTCATCGACCCCGTCGATTACGGCGACACCCATGGGCCCTCCGCCGACTTCATTCAGTGGATTTTCGAAGGCTCCAAATAGCTCTGTGACCGCGTCTACACCACCTGCACCGCCGCTTTCCTCGAATATCACGCAACAATCAGCCCAGCCCATGCAGAGTCAGACGGCTGCAACAGGGACTACAGACCAATTTCCGTCATTTTCGTTACATGGCAAAGGCGGAATGCCACCACAGCCTCCGCAACCAGCACAGGGATCAGGCGCCTCTGTGTTACCGTCTACTGCGCCGTCCAAGCCAGTATTAGGGGGTGCGACACTGGCTACAATATTGCCGGAACCCCCAAACACAAAAGCAAGGGAATCGGCTGCTTGGGACTATGTAGCTAGACAGCTTCTTCTGCATCCTGCCCAGGGCTTTTTGAAGCAGTATATGGAGCATGTAGCGGCACCAATGATCGCACAAGCTATGAAGGAGCACGAGGAAGAGATGGATCGGGAGAAGGCCGATGTGTTCCGATGGTACATCCTGGCGCGGAGGTATTTCTTTTGGTGGAAGTGGACTACGACGGAGATGCGAGACAAAAGGATTGGACGGGAGAGAAGAGAGCGACTGGCCGCGGAGAAGAAGGCGAAGGCCCAGAGAGCGAAAGAGGAGGAAACTCGCAAGAGAATCGAAGAGCTTCGAAGGCGAGAAGAGTCGGATGATCATGAATTTGATATTTTCAGACGGAATTTGGAACAAGAACGACGAACATCTCAACAGCAGTTGGGTCTCGAAGATGGCTCACCTGGGCAACAACAGTTGACCAAGCTGAATGGCAGCGAATCTCTGGTTGTACCCACCATACCGTCAGTCAGTAGGCCCGAATCGCTCAACAGCAAGGATGGCAGGACATCTGTACGGTCACACAAGCGCTCGCACACTCAGCCCGATGCGTCGTCGATGATGCTGCCTCCGAACAATAGAAGTCACCGCGTTTCGAAGGCGCCTAGACAGTCAAGCCCAACTCCAAGTAATACGTCGACTCGATCCAACAGATCTTCAATCTTGGGCGCGTCAATGCTCTCGGGTGCATCGCTTCTCGATTCACTAGGAGTGCCTGTTGGGACCAGACTGAGCACGATGAGCTCAAACTACTTCAACAACAAGGCTCTGGGCCTACAACCGATCCTCTCCAAATCGCAATCTCGTTTGGATCAGACGGGTACGAAGCGCGCACGAACGAGTGACGACTTCAGCACCAGCACCGGATCTTTCACGGAAAACAGTCCACCTGGCCGCAAGAAACGATTTGAACCATGTTTCAGTCCGCCCGTTGGGGATAGATTCTTGGAGCAGCGTACACACGTCGTCCCACCTCCACTGCGAGCATCGACATCATCACAGACTGCAGATATTCTTCCAGAAGACGAAGCACTATTTGCCCGAGTGCGAGCCGTCACCCAAGCCATGGATCAAAGCATAAACGAACTCAAAGAAGACTTGGCTAAAGAGGAGCTCCGGCGATCTCAGTACGGATCTTCTCACGGTTCGAGTTCACCAAATTTTCGCTTAAGTGGAAATGGCAGCAGCCGTCCCCGCTTTGAGGAATCGAGCAGTTCACTACTCAACAGCCTGCCGGCATACATGAACCGGTCAAGCAGATTTGTTCCTCGGGAGAAATATGGAAAGCGTCCGCAAAAGAGGGCTGACCCACCAAAGGAGTCTGGAAAGGGGAAGAGCAATGCAGCGACTGCGAATGGATTCACATCGGTGAATGGTGGCACGCGTCCTCTGAGACAGCAACAACCAACAAGCCAACCATCACCAGCACCGGCACCGAAGAAAAGCGCTCCCGTTACCGATGTCATTGATCTTGATTCTGATTAGGGTATCATAAGGCAATTTCCTCTTCTTTATCTCTCCAAACAGCATTCCAGCATAGCGATCGGCGTTTCTGAGACTGTTTGAATATTGCTTGTTTATGTACGTTCTCGGCAAGCGACGTAATTTGGGTTTGAGCTCTCTTCCCTCGGCTGGGAATTGTGGACGGAGCTCGGTTTTCTCTCTCTTCCTTTCAAGCTGGGCCTTTGTGCTAGCCTGATCGCGTGGGTGTTGAGGCGTTTGGGGATGAGATTTTTCGTGGAAAGATGGGTGGCCATGTATGTATGTACGATTCGGTCGGGATTCTCTGTGTGGAAAATGGAAATGATACCCTGCTTGTCCAATACGCTGCAACTTTCCTTATTATCCTGCAGGATGGGTTTATTCTTACTAACGAGGCAACGGCTTGGTGATTGAGTGTGATAGAAGTAAGTGCACCCCGTTCCAGTCAAATCTCGGGCTTCGCTCATTCATCGTGCTAACCTTGAGCTAGAATTCTCGGCTCTTCATCAATACTATCCTGAACTGCTTCTACATATTTGTACATTGCCGGTCATGATTGGGTGCTAACATTGATAATGTAGACTTCAGTGAAGATCGTTGCTGCAGGATCAAGTGTCACAGGTCCCATGTTGAGAGGCTTCTTTCTGAGAAGATCTCCATTTAACTTGCTGACCTGTGTTTGTGTTGGAGACGGGTCCTGAGTCTGCTCTTGGTGAACTGCCTTTTCCTGGGGATGAAGAGGGGGGCTTGTGTGGCCGCCTGGCTTTTTTTGGGGGGAATTTGATGGGTGAGAGGAGGGGTGTGGGGTGCGCACTGGAATTGCTAGGGATGAAGCCATGGCCGTGAGAGTATCACCACCCATTCGGTTCTCAAGTGAAGGCGATGCTGGATCGTTGGAGGGGTGAGTTTCTTTTCCTGTGGAGGCGGCGAAGGTAGTCGGAATGGATACTATGCCAGGCTCAGCCAGTGGGATGGCGAGGAGAGGACTTGCAAGTGTCAAGACTGTGAGGGCGAGGGAGGGTTTCATGGTGTAAGACTGAGTTATGATGTGTATCTGTCTTGGTGGAGTGCGTGTCGAGAGTGGTCATTTTGATGGAAGGGCTTGGATACATTGAAACTTTGTGCTTCTTTTATACGCCTCTCACGGCTCCGAGTCTTCAATTGATCAAGAGCATTACGGTCATCCGCGGGAAGATAATGGTTCTCAAAGATCGATCATGAGAGATTCTTGTGGTTCATCCAGAGCCTCGTTGTCAAACTGACTCAAGGCTATTTCTAACCCACGACCAATGGATCAGTGCTGAGCTTGTAGACTCCACAATATTCCAGTTCAGGAAGCTTTTTAGAAAATCGTTGACAACCTCCCTTGGGTGGCCTCGGAAAAGACGGCACAAGGCTGAGCCAATTGTAAGCTTCTCCTGTTCTTCTAGAAGGGTTGTAGTCTGGGTTGAGGTCCACGAGGATTCCATGGGGTCTCCACGAGGTCGTTGTCAGAATCAGATCAATTCCAAAGTTTTCATAGTCGAAATGTTATAGGTCTTGGGACGATGATTGCATTTGAGGACGTTTATGCATGCACTGCAGGAATTCTACTATGATTTGACGTACCACTTCCAAAGTGTACCATGTTTTCAGAGAATTAGTACCGGTGATCATGATATTTACATAGAAAACACCAGGCAACCTTTTGAGAATTTCAACGCGGTTTGTCACGTGTAGGTGAGTTTATACGGGGTTCCCGATCTCTCCCTTGCTTTTGCAACTCTAACCCCCCTCTTCCGTTCTTTGGTCAGGCGAACCACCACTTTGCTGTCTACACGATTCAGCCGTTCTTCCAAGCGGGTGGTTGTGTCCGTTGCAAGAACGATGCGCGAGACCTGAGATACAACTCTCATCGGTCTTCTCGGGCTCCGATCGGACTCGACCAGATCTGGTGAAGTGGCCGTTCACCAAGCAAGACTCATTATCGCCGGTTGAAATGGAAGAACTTGGTTCAGGAGCAAGTCACCAACGTTTTTATCTAAAGCTGAAGGTTATTGTTGATGTTCGACGATTGTTGCACAGGACTGTTGGAACCGAGAGCAAACACCGCGCACGATATTGCTTTTGCGGTACTTCACGCGGGGGTTATGGGTAGGTCAACTGATAATGAATTGAGGATCAGAACAATGTAAGCTTCGTTACCGCGCCTCTTATCTATCACCACCAAGGCGCTTATGGCAGGGGATCTCCGACGTGGTATTGTCTCTGAAGCCAGAATGGCTCTCCGACTCCTTTGCTGACACAATCTGACCAGGACTGGCACTAGAAGAATGTTAACTCAATGTTGGCACAACATCATGGTCTCGAATCCCTACCTCCTGGTTATCATGCTTTGCATAGGAGAAAAAGGTATTCTCCTTCTGCGTGTAATTCTCTGAAAATAAGTCTAGGTTCACCGGCCAAGTGGCGATTGTGTATTGGACGTAGCTGCAATCTGTGAGTCAAATCACGCCGAAGACATCACAAAAGAGAATATCGAGAGCTCTGGACTCACCCGACGATATCAACCCCCTTGCTTTCAATCACGTCTTGGACAAGTTTTGCTGTGGTATAGTGATCGGAGTGATCGCTTCGTCCTTCGCCTTGCCAATCTTGCGTCCTCACAACGACCGGCTTTGTCAATACAACGAGCTCGGAAATGGCTTGCTTCAACCCATCCAAAGTGTAGGTTGAAAATAAAGTATCCATGGATTCTTGACGCCTAAACGCAACAGGCGCATCGACAATGGGGAGGGTGCGGATGTCTTCGATTTCGCCATTGTATAGCTTTCTGAGACTCGTGTTGTTCGACGCGGGATAGCCATTTTTAAGGTAGTTGCCGTCAGGAATTCGCAGCCATACTTTTTGTACATTGGGATTCGCATTGTTTATTTCGATGGCCACTCGCAGATCTGCCAGGGATCCGGTTGTGGTCGTCCAAGTTACATCTGTGAGTTGTGACGCATCGGAGCCAATCATGAAAGAGTACGCCGCTTTGCTTCCTGTCTCTCGGCCTTTGACGTAGTCTAAGTCGAGTCCGGCGTTGCCCGCTGTCAGGTACATGGAGGTCACGCAATGGCTTTGATTCTTGAGCTCGGTCAAAAGATCGGGATTTTGAAAGAGGAGGTCATCGTCTGCATGGGCGACAATGTAGAGAGGACCACTGCAAATCTATCAGCGACAGCATTTAAATAACGACAGTCATCATGCATGCCCCTGGCAGCTGAAAGGTGAAACGGCCTTGGAATTTGATGAAGGAGCCAGCAAGGTAGGCTGTGAGAGGTGTAGGAGATTTAAGAGTTGCAGCAGCAACGCAAAGATCTGGTTCATAGTGTTTGCTACCACTTCGTTGGAAGAAGTGGAGGTCGAGTTTTGATGGAAAGATGAAGAAACCATTCTGGTTGCTATAGGTTCTAGGAAAAGAATCGTCACTGTTAGGTATGCGGTCGACTGAGGTATCTATTGAATTTTGCTAATTTTTACGAGCAATGCAATGAATATATTGCTAAGATTGACTATACAATGATAGCCATCGAGGAAGGGACGAGTTGAATAGGTCCAGATAAGGACTGGCATCGCGACTTCCTGCATACGACTCGTCTCACACAGGATTCCCGACTCGAGAATCTTCACTTCTAACGAGGTCCTTGATAGACATTTCAAAAGCGATAGATCTGAACTTGCCTTGAACTCGACACGCACAATCCACTGAGATGGCGACCTACTCTGTGCCTGACTCTTTGCATTTCTGCATTGTCCAGAGCTCGAAAATGAGACATGGTCCCTCTGTTGATGGGGTGTTGCCCAAATATCCGGAACAATATCGTGGTCGCTGGTCTTCAGCATGGACGATAGGTATGCAATCTACAAGCTGAGCTTCCTGCAGTATCCATAAGCGAGTAACTATGAGCGGGAGGGGAAAGAAAGCAGCTCGGCCTAAGTTCGCTTGTCATACGGTAACACAAACCATCGGTGGTAACATGGTCGTACTAGATCAGTCTTTCGGTGACGCTCGGAGTCCGAGACACCAACCCCCAGGTATTGCCAGGCTTTAACTTCTCCTGTTATTAGGTCTCAACGAAATTTCTTCGCAATCAAGACACCTTCATTCTTCAAGATCAAGCCTCCTGGTCAAGTTGCGAACATCATTCAGCCACTCCGTGAACCTTAACCTCTACTTTGAAAGAAGTCAGCAGTACGATCGACGAAATACTCTACTATCGAACCCTTCACTGCCACGCCGCAATTCAATCCGCGACATGTCCATGGAGAGGCGCGATCAAGTGTTGGACGCCAAGAGTGAACTTTTTGGCCGGAAGATATACCTTGAGCTTGTCAATGACCTGTGTGTCCAGCTTGAAACTCATAGAGCCGCAGCAGCAGCACGAGAGGCCAAAATTGCAGACCTCCAGGAACAGAGCAGCTCGGTATCGCAATATTCTATACAGGATGACCGTTCTTTGAACATGGTTTCGTTCCACCGGTGTAAAGCAGCATCTGTCGTCACAACTACATTCGAGCTTCTTCAGCTGATAATGAGTGCGCTTCCCCCTGAAGACGTCCTGCTCAGCGCACGCTATGTTTGTAGATTCTGGTCACAGGTGGTCGCAGATTCACTACGCAAGCCAATGTTCGTCAAGAATCTTCGCCGGCACTTATGTATCGAGTCTGAGAGCGAAGCCGTCCAGCGGGGAACTTCTATACCTCAGGGTGTCGAAAATCCGCATTGTACTTCACGGTCGCTTCTTCACCTGGACTGCACCACCTGTACTGGGATCAGAACGCGAGAAAGCCAGCTCGAGTACAGGTTCGGCGATGGATTTGGTAAATGTGGCAAATTCGACCTTCAAACATACTACCAAAGTGGTCTTCGAGAGGTCATTCAAGAAAGTGGATGGAATTGTGCCAATTTCTGGCTTGACATGTCACAGTTCAGGATCAATCCACTCCTGGCACGTATGTTGGGAACGAATGTACATGAACGTCACGGACGATGGGACTTTGATTTGAAAGAGCTGAGGAACGGAAGCTTTACATTCATGCAGAATGCTAGAACGATGTGCAGCTCAATTAACATGGACAAAGCCTTCATCAGCGACCCGCCCTGCAAAAGCATCGGTATCATGATGCCAGACAGAGAAATTGGTCGGATGGAATTGGCGGCACTCGAGAATCCGAATGGTATCTCTGTTGGTGAAATGCTCGCAAAGCTTGAGCAGCTGGCTCATAGTGTTGCGGAGCATTCTACGAAAGCGATAGAGGACTTCCTGGAGATTCAAACGAGGGAACAGCCGAGCAAGTGCATAGAAACGATTATTGAAGAGAGCAGCATGACGAAAGGACAAGCCACATTCCGCGATTGGGGGTTGAAGCATAAAATCGTTCCACAAAGCAAGATGGAGGTAAATATAGTTCTTACTGGTAGCAGAACAGCTGGCAATCTACCAGTAAGGCCAAGACCTACCTTTTGCTACTACGATTGATAGGTATTAGCCCAATACATGTAGCCTCAATTCATAGCCGCTTCTTTCCATTTCGTGAGGGGTTCAGAGCTCCTGCGGTCAATTTCGATGAAATTCTCCTTGCATCCCTTGCTAACGAATTCACATCCAAGACATGTCCGTTTTGAATAGCAGATGCACAGCCAGGACTCTGGATCTAACTAAGTGCCGGCCAAGCCCGCGTATTGTGCGACAATATAAATCGTTCTGTGGCTGCTTACAATCTCTTGGAGTTACTGTTCCTGCTAGTCAGTGAGCACTATGACTCTAATGTAACTCTTGGGAAGACTAAAGACTATGGCTGTGCTTTGATGTACGCTCGAGCCTTGCGATGAGGTGAAGCTGGATTTTCCGACCGTTATCATCTTCGTGTCGGGCATTTAATGGAAGAGGTCGTAAGTCGTATCCCTAACGGAGCTGAGGGGAAATAGAACTGACCTACGGCCTAGCAGTGTCATCAACAATGATTCCTTCAAAGCCGCTCTCGCCGGTCAGCGAAAGAAAATTCACAAAATCGGAACCCGGCTCGTACTGCACGAAAATTCTAATCAGAATCGGTCTGGACACAGCTGACTTATCTCCGCGAGATACAGTCCGATAAAGCTTGGGGACAGCTCTGTGGCTTGGATAGTCACTACCATGGCCTGTTTGTACGTGCGGATGGAGCCATCTGTAGTATACTTCTCCTAGCACGAAATGCGATTACGAGGTCTCGATGGACAATGCCTCGCCATGCGCTTCTTCATTCATGCACATTTTCGGACGGTGTCTAAGCCCTTCGGACGGACTTCAGAGCAGCTTTTGCGTGATATGTCGCCGTGGAAGAGAGTCTGCGGCGACGCCGACTCGAAAAACGGCACACTTGTTGTTTGGAGATACGGGTTTGGGATTGGGGTCCTGAAGGCTACGTATGGTAGAGTTCCGGAGGCAGTCTGATTCCTCGATATAAAAGTCTGATGGGCTGCTGGACCTGTTTCCTCACCATCTCATCTCCATCGACTCATTTGAACCGCATTTTCGAAACCTCAGCTTTGCAAATCCCCGTTTTATACATATATTGCCCACGATGAATCAATCCTATCCCGCCCCAAACGGAAACTTTGTAATCGTTGGAAACCTGAAAATGTAAGTCTAGCATCTGGAGGAATCAACAGTACTGACAGAGCGATATCAGGAATGGCACTCGAGCCACGCTCCTGAATGTCATCAAAACCCTCAACATGTCTGAGCTCAATCCGGACGTTGGTACGTCCTACCTACACAGCGACTTTGCCAAAATCTTTCTATAACCCGGTGCGCAGAAGTCATTATTGCCCCTTCCATGGTTTACCTGGGTGCTGCTCGCCGTCTCCTGCGTAAAGATATCAGTATCGCTGTTCAGAACGTCTGCGATAAGCCAACGGGTGCTTTTACGGGGGAGACATCCGTGTCGCAGGCGCGTGATATGGGTGCCCAGTGGGCTATAATCGGACACAAGGAGCGAAGAATGTTTGGGGAAAAGGCAGAGGTAAAGACAACCCATTCCACTGGTTGCAATTAGCCCATGCTGATGAGGCACAGTTGATTGGTAGAAAAGCAAAGGCAGCGATGAATGGTGGTTTGAACATGGTTTATGTTCTCGGGGAATCGCCGAGGGTATATATAGCATAAGATCGATTGCGGGACCAAGGTCTTGACGCTAACGGTTTTCCAAAAGCAACGCGAATCGTATCGGACGCTCCAGGTTGTGATTTCCCAGCTAGAGACGCTTGTTGGCAATGTCACAGACTGGTCAAGGGTCGTTCTCGCATACGAGCCTATATGGTAAGCAGTCCCCGACTCTCCTGCGATACATCTGCTCGCTGCTAACCACTCATCAGGGCCATCGGCCAGGAAGGAGTAACAATGGAAAACGTAAACGAAGTCCTCACAGCCATCCGCACTTGGATCGCAGTCAACATCTCCGAGCAGGCTGTTTCGCAAGTCCGAATCATCTACGGTGGTTCGGTGACTCCAGAAAACTGCAGCGAGCTCCTCAGAGATGGCAAGTTTGACGGGTTCTTGGTTGGCAGTGCAGTCTTGAAGAGTTCATGTTAGTTTCGCCTCCTAGAAACCTATGTTTTCGGGCAAATCGCTAATGTGGATAACTAGTTGTTGATATCATTAATTGTCAAATGACTCCGCTTGAGGATGATGTCAGTGATTGAGATTCACAATCGCTCAGCGCTAATTGTTCTGGCACCTCTCGAGACCAGGACGGCGATCTTGTGCGGCTTTTTGAGTTATCATGTCGGTATTTCGTATTCTGTCTTTGTCTTTTGGGTAGTTCTTTCCACTCCAACCTCACTCCTTACTTGTTGTGTCGGTTTCTTAGGCGCTGTTTTTGTTTTGGTATTTCTTGGTGGGACGCGCAATTTTTTTAGGTCATAGTTTCTGGTTGCTGTGCTGCGTATTGAATTTGGTTTTAGAAGGGGCTGTCATATATTTCTTACCGCTATCCAATTCTACCTTGTATTCGACTCTCCAGTCCAGCCAAAAGAATTTCGCGATCAGAAGCGCAACAGTTTCAATGCATCTGCCCATGCTTGCAACAGCTTCTCCCTCTGTTAAGCTTAGCAGTCACCTGTCTAGACCGCCGCCTTGCGGCCAGTACCCCACAAGCGTCGATTTCCTGTCTTTAACAAATTCTTCTTTTCTAATTGGAAAATTCCTCGCGTCATGGCGAGGTGAGCGGCTCCAAGACAAGTAGCTTGCTAAGCAACTGACCACATTTTGTGTTTTTCCACGCCGACTAGTCTAGATCTCGTTGCCACCATTCGGAATCACCGGTTCTCATGGGATATCTTTCTAGAAGTATTGCTTTAGAATTACTTAAAAAACTCACCCCAAACGCCTTTGGCCTTCTCAACAACCTTCTCCGCAATCCACTGGTGCATATTAACCGCCGGATGAAAATCATTCCACCACACACACCCAGCAGCGGCTCCACTCCTCCCAACATCGCAAGTACTATTCTTATCCCCGATTTTCGTCGGGTCATCCAGGGCCTCGTTGAAAATCGGCATTGTGTCGATGAGCATACTTTTTATCCCGGGATGAGCTGATTGCCAACTTTGGAATGAGGAGGAGATATGGTTGTTTATGGAGGTGATGGCGAGGCGTTGGCGGAGAATGTTGGCTTGGGTGGTTTCTAGGACTTGGGGGGTACGGTCGAATGCTTGGGGTTGTGTTAGTGAGTGGGGAGGGCACAGGGGTTGGGATGAATGAGATGAGGTGGCTGAGACGAGATGAATGAAAGGGGATGGACGAACGTGGAACGTTTAGGAGTAAGAAATTCTTTACACCATAACTGTAAAGAGTTGAAAGTTGTTCCATGTAACGCGTTGCTACTTTTTCCATTATTGAGTCGATGTCTTTATCCTGAATATTGGCGTTATTGGCTGTTATATGTGCTGTGCATACATGTTAATCTCTTGTTCCAAAATCAATGATGATCAAAGTCAAGGACTTACCATCATTAATACCAATCCAGGAAGCAAGAAAGGAGTTTTGTTGATAGAAAGTCTCGTATTGCGAGCCTTTCTTCAGGGTTTCGGCGAAATTGGCAACTTGTTTTACAATAGTCCTGACCCCTGGGCCGCAAGACTCTACGATAGCATTATCCACGGTGCCGCAATTGTATGCATAATCGTAGGCCAGTGTGGATTTTGTTGTATGCGTGAATGTGAGATTTTCGGCCCAGTTCGGCCCTCCAGCGAGTGGTCCCTCAACAGCTGAGAGAGCAGTGTTACCGAAGGGATTCGAAGGTGACGGCTGGGCTCCATCCGGGTCGAAAGCAGTATTTGTATACGAGTCTCCGCTACCAGGATTGTCAGCCTTGTTCGCGGTTGATCAGAGGGATTCTGCGGTTCCAAAAACTGGACTCCTCTCGCTAACATCATCGTGTCCTCAATTTAAGACCGAACTTTCTAGGATGCTAGCTAGGTTCATCTGTAGACTGCTAGAATTGTGGATATATCGATCTTAAACTCAAGGCTGCTTGTCGATTGTACTTACAGAAAAAAGAAGAAATTATAGTTCGTACTGGTCCCAGTCGTCGTAGTCCCATTCGCAATGGGTCCATTCGTACTGGTTCCGTTCGTACTATCGGCCAGCTGAGGTAGAGCAACACGATTCGGCAGGCCAACCACCAAGCCTACAGTCAGTGCAGCAACTGCAATAAACATTATAAGTGGAAATAGCCATCGTAAATGGCGACATAAGGACATCTATTATGTGAAAAGAAAATGCAGAAGCGGTAAGTCGTACAGTCGTACGAAAACGGGCGCAAGACCAAAATTACAAGGTAGGTAGCTTGAAGGCAACTGCCTATGGGAGTAAGCTGCGTCTGACAATGCTTCAACATGATGGAAAGTCGCAGGTGGGGGATTGACTTTTAGATGGCTGTCTAACGGGCGGCTGTGACCGGAGGGCCGTGATACAAGGATGATACATGTTGGAGATCCTTTTTTTCTATGGGTAATTTATGAGGCTGGAGGAATGGTATTCCTGGGAGCTAAGTCGCATTCCGGGCAAAAGTAAAGGCCGAGGAGCGTGTAGAAATGCTGTGTAGGTTGTTGCTACCATTCCGTTGTACCTCCGGAGATGACGGAGCGAGTGAATAATACACAGTAAGGAGTGAAGGTCTCTTCGTCTCTGGCCAAGCATCGGGGATCCGGAGCAACTGTCGACGTCGTCGCCTGGGTCCGAGCGGCTCAAGGTTTCAAGACCCCAGACGGTCACAACGATCTTCATGAGCCTCGCGCATGAGTCTTTTGACGTGTTGGGCAACGCGGTCGAGGTCGCAAGCCGAAATCAGGTGGCCTCATGGACATGGGCAGTGTGCGAGGCCAAGAGCGGAAAAGACGTGGACGTGCCAAAACTTCATGCCTTGACCGTGTCAGGCAGGCGGTTCTGGTACGTGCTACTGCTGCGGACAACGCATAGGCAACCCACCCCTGACCCCTGGGAAGTCTGTGTCGGTGCATGGAGAGGGCGCTTTCGGAGCCAAGAGCTTGCTGAGGCCATGGTCTAGAATGGGTTAGAAGGTAGCGAAGGAGTGTGAAATGGCTGAAAATCAAAGAATGAGGGAGGATGGATGGGTGGAGAGGATGAACTTGGTCACACCTTTTTACTGTGTACTGTGTAGGTAGATATCGCCATGAGCCATCCTTCGGGAAGGAAAACTTGGCTGGGCCATAAGTGGTTAGTTTCCGCGTCACGTTATGTCGTATCTAAACATAGATTACAGTCACGGTATGTTCGATATCCTCACACTGCCAGTGGCATCTTCGAAATCCTCACACTGGCATCTTCGAAATCCTCACTCTGGCATCTTCCTCAGTATAATATGCATACTCCTATGGTACACTGATCACTGAACTGGATAAGTCCAGATCCACCATCAAAGACAACAGCACAATGATCCTCCCCAAATCCTACCACAAGCCGTATTGTTTGTCTCGGACAAAGCCAGCGCCAGCCACCTCCAGACTTCATTTATCGAGCCGCATGCGCAAGCCATTGTCTGGGCGGCAGTGACAACACCATGTGCTTGACCTCTCTCTCCTTGATCCTCGCCTTCTCTGCGCTTGCGAGCTGTCGCTAACCTACAAATATGGACTACCTAAAAAAGTCCGTCAAGACCGGCAAAGCTCTCTATACTGCCGTCGACGGCGCAATTAGAAACCCTGATCAGTTTCTACAACATGGCCAACAACAGCAGCAGCATGGCCAGCAGCAACACTGCCAACAACAGCTGATTCCACAAGTACAGGGGCAACCTCAGCAGAACCTCCAACAGCCTCCGCCATTTCCTCCTCGTCCAGACGCCCGGCCATACAATAATGGTCTGAACCACAGTATCTCATATCAACCGCAGACGACAGGCTACATTCAGAGCCCTCAGCTCCCTCCAAGACCACAAACCATCGAACCATATCCACAGCAGCAAGCAAACCGGGATGACCAGCAGTGCCAGCGATTTACCGGATATGTATCGCACTCAAGTGCTCCTTATACACAGACACCCCATCCTGCAAACTCGCAACCAACATGGCCACCTCCACAACATGTATTTTCTTCTGTTCAGCCACCTTCACAGCCTCTCTTCTCTCCCACGCATCCACCTCCACAGGCTGTGACCTTATCTCCTATGCAGCA
Organism: Venturia pyrina ICMP 11032; assembly: GCA_000738655.1. Taxonomy (NCBI): domain Eukaryota; kingdom Fungi; phylum Ascomycota; class Dothideomycetes; order Venturiales; family Venturiaceae; genus Venturia; species Venturia pyrina. The sequence continues at coordinate 18,270 of JEMP01000055.1, read as the reverse complement.
ACCTCAACCAGTATTCACACCGAACCAATCATCGCAGCCATACTCTCCTCCACCAACAAGTGCATTCTCTCCGCCGCTCCCGAGCACCCAATCCTGTAGCCAGATGTCGCCGGTACATCCAGTGTCGCCAGTAACAAGTGCTGCTACCCCAGTATCGCAGCCTTTCTCACCTCCTCTGCCTTCGTCAACCGTGGGTACGGTGTCTCCTCAGCTAAGCACGCATACGTACTCGTTTCCCCAAAACAATGGCCAGTACCACGTACAAGCTACCCCGCCTCCTCCCACCCAGAACCCAACATTCGGATCTCATGCTGGCCTCGCTTTGAATCCATACCATGCACCATCTGCGATCCCATCAAGCGGCCCAATAGTTCCTAAATCCTTCCAAGGCCCACAATTGCCGAATTTTGACGATCAACCGAGTGGTCCAGTGTCTCCACCATCCTCTCACAGTCCGGAATTGTCATATCCATACGATCATCAACCTAACGCGGGACATCAGCAGACGACTTTCATAGCAGAATTGCCTGAAGACAATTTTGCTAGCCAGGCGGTCGAGTTACCAGCTGAATTGCCAGCGGACCTACTTCCGTCGTCCAAGCCTGCAGAACACGATGAGATAGGAGAAGGTTTAGCGCATACAGGATCCGCCTTGGAGCACAGTGCTGCTACACACGTGGGAAAGTTTGGAAAGTCCGTGGATATTGCACATAGACAACCCGGAAGCTCGCCCGACCAGCCTCCATCAACGGGAGGAGAAACACCAACCATCCCACCATCAACTGTGACATCAAGCGAACAAAGTCGGCAGCCGACACAACTCCACCCACAAACGAATTCTGTACCAGCTACCTACACCACACATCCGCCTGACCAATGGCAGCCTCCCGCGTCCTCACCCTCAGCGGTATACAATCCTTCCGTTTTCCCGCCTATGCCCGGCTCTCCACAATCTCAACAAGCACCCTTTCAACAAGCACAATCTGGAGCAAGTACGTCTGCTTACATTGCTTACTCACAACCTCAACAGCCCGCACCTTATCAGCAACCACATACTGGAAATCAGGGTTACGTAGCTTATGGACAACAGCAGCAGCAACATCCCGCGCCACAGTCCGTATACAGCAGTCCTGCTCAGGTATCATACAGCCAACCAGTCTCTTTAGAAAGAATGGGCTCGTTGGCACAAAGAGCACAACAAATGAGTTTGAACAGTGAACGATCCTCTCAATTCCCGTATCGTGCTACGGGGAATGAGGATTCTAAAGCTCCTCTTCAACAGCCTTCCTTTGGACCACTGACGGGATATGCGCAACAAAATCAGACGCACCAGGTTAAATCGAATGTGAATGCGCCTGGGTATCACCCACACGGACCGCCGCCGCCTTATCTGCAGTGATCTTGTGCTTTGTTTTTATCAGTGCTCTGCCGGTGGTATTGTGTTTGAGTTCCGATGTGGTGAAAATAGTGAGAGAATCAGGCCAATCTGGCTATTGAGTTGATATATTATGTGAGCGTTTTGACTTTGATATGGATATGATACCCTATTCTAGCTTGCGAAATGAAATTGAGAGATCATCCACATCTGCCTCTTGTGATGAAACTCGCTCATGGAGCATTTCCGTAAGCTAAGACCTGACTCGTGAAGTGGGCTTTCGTCCTTACTCATGAGTCAAACCAAATGCATACTCAACCTAATCACGAACTTCTGGCGTTGGGAATATAAACTGCACCAGGGATATTTGGAGGGGTGAGATCATTCAATAACCAGAGCACCATCGTCGTCCTCAGCAGCATCCTCATCATCCTCACTTCCTTCACTTTCCTCTGCCGGCACGATTCTGTGATACCATATTCTGTGGGATAGACTTGTGCCGAACGACCAGTCCTCATAACCATTGCAGGAGTCGTCTTCCCCGAGGTGCTCGTGCTGGCAGCACGGCATTCTCCTAAACTCAGGCCGGAAGTCTGTATTTTTCTTCCCTTTATAAGCAGCTTGAGCTACAACGAGGCGAGCTAAGAATTGTCGCGGAGCTGTGGAGTACATGGCCTTGGTGTCTCTCGAAGTCGGCTGCGGTTTCCAAAAGAAAGCCCAATGCTCCACAATGAGGGACAAGAGGTGAGACTTGTCTGGCAAGTTTTCGAAGGCACGTGCCACGGTCTCGATTGTGCAGATAGATCCGAAGTTTGTAGCTTGGTATTGCCATTGTTTGATGATGTCGTCTCGAAGGTGAGGGAAATCGTATTTGTCTGCCATGATGTAGACATCGACAAGGTCATCCCAGTGCCAGAATTTCGGGGTCTGGTAATCAAAGGCTTCATATCGACCTCTAAGGTAGATAATGCGAATTTGTTCATGAGGGATTCTGATATGCAAATCGGACCTCATGGTCATGGTCATCTCGTCAAATTCTTCGAGGGGAACACGACCGTAGATTGGGTTTCCGTCAGCATCGATCTCCTTGACAAATCGAACGCGGACCTTGTATTTGTCCCTCAGCGTCTTTGGTCTTTCAAGTTTCTGGGCGTACAGCCAGATCTTGAGGACACCGAATGCTCGTTCTGGGATATCATCGAGCACTATCTCTCCATCCTTTTCCTTGAAACGTCCAGTAAAGGCTTTGCGAAAGTAAAGCGATGTGTTCAAGAGGAGATCTTTGTGAATTCCGTGAAGTTTTGCAGCTTCGCCGACGTAAAGGTTGACGACCTCGCCGGCGACAAAACTGGGAGGAGGTTAGAATCGCTCAAAAATCAGAGAGTGGTGGAAAGCACACACTCAAGTGATGGACGTTTGACAGGGACCTTGGCTCTAGCTTTTCGAGCCTCCCAAGCCTTGCTGATAGTTCTTGGTGGCATAGTGGATAGCAAGAACAGGTCGGCCACGGCTACCGATAGTTGTAACTCACGACAGTTGAGTTGAGTGGAGTGGACGTGGACGTGGACGTGTTAACGCGATGGGCACGTGAACCTCTAGCGTGTTTTATCGCCCTCTCACATGATAGCTTTTTTTGCTGCAACTTTTTCTTTTCTCCCAATCGTCTTCCATCCTTTACTTCACACCGGGGTTTCAACCCAATGCCCTTTCGACGCCTAGCGTTGGTCGATGATTGCATTGATCTCGGAATGCTCATCTCCTGACTGGTGTTGAACCAATCTGGCGATATGTATTCAAGAGTCGCCAGAAATTGATCGATATTGAGTATGCATAAGAAGATGGCAAAGCAAACTGACCTGTTAGCAAGGTGAAGGGGTATGAATGGCAGACTTGACGAGGCATCGATATCGTTGTTGCAATAAGAACCTGCAAAATGACTGGAAGAGAACTTCTATTGATACATAAGCTAATGCATACTTCCAGAATGAGTATGCTCGTCCCCATTACTATCAGAGCTAAAGGCTTTGTTGACGGGCCCTGAAACCCTCTGGCATGCAATAACTCTCAACTATCATGCGTCAAGTCAAGCTGACTCTCCCAAGCGTCTATGAACTCCTTCAGACTCAATCCTAAATATCGAAGCTCATTCGTTCAGTGCCTCCATTAAAGTTCAAAGGCGACATCAGCTGTATGCTCGGACTCCGCCAGTTTGCGATCAGTATCGTTGAAATTCTGGTGGTATCACGAGATGACGTCGCCAGAAAATTATGGCGGCCAGCCTGCCGTTGCAGATGATGGTCCTAGACAATGTATCTCGAGGGGCCATACATTGATGAAGCCCCTGTGTCATCGAGAAGCTGATTGCTACAGCTAGGCGTGGATTTTCAGAAGCTTTGAGGAATCATAATCATTCTCTGCTCTGTTGTTTTCAGTAGTTCCAGGAAATGCGATGGTGTTGGGACAACCTCGAATTAAAAAAGGTTTCTCGCACCAAGCCTGTCCATGCCAACCACAAACAAGATTGAAGCCACCACAAAGACTACATCCAATGAGAGATCTGGTCTTTCAGAATTGAAAAAATGGCGACTGCTCAGCTCTTCCTTCATTACCAATTTTATTACCTGATCAATTTGTCGCTCTCGCACGAGTGTCTGCGGTTGAAAGCAGTGTCTAAGCAATGAACCACAAAGCAAAGAAGCGACGAAGTAACTTTGAGCACCGAGCTAATTAAATACACTTCTGAGGACCCCCAAAAAGCTTCGAGGTTGTCTTCTCCACTGGACAACCAAGGTCCGAGCAACAACGCTAACCACGAAGGGCTCCCACCCAGTACGAACATTGTCCGTCTCGAGAATTGGGTCCACGGTAACAATCTACCAATACACCTTTAACAAAGCCAGATAATCAATAACCGTAGCAACCGACATCAAACTAGGCAGAGCGATTTTGGAAATTCGATTTTCTACACCCGAGTGCTGATGCTGATTTCTGAACTGCACAAATTGGACCAAGTCAAAAAGGTGATTGCCAGAATCATACCGAAAACAGATTGTAAATGTTCGTTGGAAGGCCCGAGTGAACAGCAAAGTTGAAATTCCACAGGTCGCCGCCCGGGTGATAATCTGATCATTATGGTGGCAGGTAAGTACTGTCAAAGGAGGTCTATCGCTGGGAAATGTTGAGCCCATAGAGTTTGTCGCCATATAAGAACTCTAAGACATGTCCATGTTCATCCAAAAGCCTCGAAGAATTTCACCAAAGCGACCACTAGACATTTCCGCGCAAACCCGCCTCGCCACTCGACTTCACTCAATCAAAACGACATCTCAAAGCGACACCCCAAAGCGAGCCAGGTTTTTGATAGAAAAGGATATAGAGTAGTCCACGATTACAATCTCTGGTCACTGTCAGTTTCAGGTTAGTCTTATACTGGCGGAATTATTTCAAAGTAGAGCTCTTGTCTAACGCAACTTCAATTTTAAAACCTACACACCGCAAAATACCATCCACCGAAATGAAGTTCAGGATCTCTCTCAAGCCCATCGCCTGGATGGCCATGGCAATGAGTGCTGCTATCTCCGCCGCTCCGGTTAGCAACTCCACATTCTCGGCAAAAGCATCTTCAAAGTGCAAGACCAAGCCTCCGACAGGAAAATGCCCAGCTCGACCAGACGCAGAATTCGCTGTCACACCTGGCTTTGCGTCGAACTTCAACAAGGCAGTCCCAAGGTCGTCATGGTTACATCCAGACTGCATCTGGGAAAATCATAAATGGCAGACCGGAACGACAGACCTAGCAATAGTCTCGAAATTGAAAGAGCCTATCTACAGAGCAGGCTGTGAAACGGGCGTCGATCCCGCCTTGATCATGGCAATAGTATTCCAGGAATCGCATGGCATCTTGAACATCCACAGAACGATAGCACCGGACGGGTCCAGCAGCAACGGTCTCATGCAGAGTGATGGATGTCCCTCCATGGAAGGCCGAGACCCCGCAACAATCAGCGAGCAGGACATTTATGGAATGGTGCGATGTGGAGCGGAGCATTTCAAGGGAAACATGCACGATCGCGTCAAGAATCCGACACACGATCCTTGGGTTGCGCTTCGTCTTTATAACTCTGGATCGGTCGCTCCATCTGGAGATCTCAACGATGGAAACGGTGCGACGGGACATTATGTGATTCAAGTCGCTAATCGCCTCCGCGGTTGGAGTAATTGAGTCGGTTTTGTCGAGTTCGCGGTCGAGTTTGGGAGGAGGAATAATATTGATGTTTTGATGTCTTGCGGAAGAAGATATCGAAGATAACTGAGGTTATGAGGAATGATACCCATATGATGTACGAATTATCGGAAGGACTTGTTTTCATGCGAATTTAACATGAAAAGGATTAGCTGTAATGTAATACAATAGACCGCATTTGCCATATTTCTGTGCGATCTCCCCTCGTTCTTTCGTCCATTTCCTTTTGAAAAGAAGGTAGGCTTCGCAATGGACCAGCCTTCTCCGGCCAGGTGAGATGTGAGCCTGTGGTATATGATGGTCCCGGCTCTTGAGTGCAGTATTCGAGCTCTATTCAGAGTAATCGCGGTGGCCGTGTCAAGCGTTCGGAAAAAACGTTCGGGATTGCATTGGTGGGGATCAAAAATATGATTAGATAGATGGGGCCGTCTTTGGATTGCCACTGGCAGCGGTTATGCTGAAGTCAGAAATCTTTGGGTCCTAATTGTTAGACTCCATTGCACAAGGACAAAGGCTCCAAATTCATCAAGGCGCATTCCCAGTAGCTATCCTTCAGTCAGCCTCGTTGGACACTCCTTGAAAAGGCCGACCGCGATGAACTGGCGATGGTCAACTGGACGAGCGAGTACGCTGGATAGTTGGGTTGAAGGAGGAGCTAGATGCTAGCAAGGGGAGTTTCCAGCCGATCACGGACTATCAAATTATCTCGGCCCTCCGAGTTGACACTCGACACCGAGTGCATATCATAGGCATCAACATCAACCCAGACAATCCCGATACATTCGAAAACTCATATGCACCCGTTCTCCCCCTCCAGGACCTGACAAGCCCTCAGATCGAACTGTCACGAACCAACCACTCCCTCTTCCTCTCCACGATTCTAATCAGCTATTCATCCTTCAGTCCTAGATCCCATGTACCACCCGAGTCAGATTTGCAGGAAGAAAGAGATGATGGCATACTTGAGACATGTGGAACCTCGTGCCACTTGCATACTTTCACTGAGATGTACGAGTCGTAGGGCTTCATGAAGCATCATGCTCCCTGGGCACTATCGGCCTGTCATATCGTGTTCTCCTCTGCATACAGGCTCAACTTCATCTCGAGTTGCATCATGCCTTGGTAAACCGATTTAGCATGATTGACACACGATCATCAGAATGCTCCCAATCGAGGATTTAGTTTCTGCCCAGTATCCATATCCATTGCATATCAGGACATCTACGCTGCGAAGTGTCGACATCCAAGTTGTCTATGCCTATAATGCATTGTAAGTCGGCATGGAGAATTTTTGTATGAATCAGGCCACTGAACAAGAACTTGAACTTGCATTTGTTGCGATATCTCTAAAGTTGTCCATCACTGGTACCGGATAGATTTGTATATTGGTCATTCGCTCACAAGAGGTCCTGGACCTGGGTATTGCGAACGCAAGGTGCGAGTCTTGTGTTCAGATTCGTTGTGTGTACCAAGTTGCATGATTGATGCTGCCTTGTCCAATTCGCGAAGTCGTCCAAGGTACGTCGATTGACCGAGAGAGTAACCACGTCTTTGAGTGACCTGACCACTGTTGACAGGCGAAGTTTATAGCACACTGTCCCTTCCCTTTAAGACATGTTATATCCTCTCTCGGCTATGAGTCCTCAATCGGATCCAAAGCAGCAGAAAACCTACGCACTTGCCAAGAGACTCATTGGCGATGACCCGAGGGTCGAACGTAATGCCATTCCGTTTTTCTATGCATTTTGCACTAAACTCAATAGATCTGATTAGGTACTTGTTGGAGCTCAAGCTACCTATGGTCAAAGACACGTGGATCGGAGAACCTGGAGATTTTGTGGGTGAAATTCTGGGATTTTGTTTCGATCTTACTGACTTGTCGGGCCTTTAATGTGACTTCACGATCAGTTTCAAGCTGAGCGAGAAGAACCTGAATATCTATACCGACGGTGTGCACAAGTGGCTCAAAAAGGATTACGACGATCGTCTAGTCTCTACACGCATCATGGGTGCGTGTAGTTATACTGAGCTAGATAACAATTTCGAGTACATATCGGGCCAAAGTCCATTGATTTCACGCCTTCATATACAAAGGCTACTCTCGCAAAAAGACAAATTCGTCGAAAAAGACAGCTAGGATGGATGAGCTGTTAAATTTTCTTCCATTCTTCAAAGAAGGGTCCAAGAACTATGAGAGGGTTGAAGTAGATTGGACTCTCCGATTCTTAGACAGAGTTATTTCTCACGAGTTAGGTTGGCAGACAGACGCGAGTAGATACATGCTTACAGCAAACAGTTGACACATTCGGACTTATGCATGATTGATTGACGATAGGCAATGAAAGACCAAAAAAAGCCAACAGCCGTGTTCGAACCACCCACCTCCCAACATGAGTTAACAGAAAACCAAAAAGGCAAAAGGGAAACTTCGCTTTGCCAATCACCACTTTCTAGGGACGCGGGCCGTGTCCGGGGCGATCTGTAACCTTCATGGTAGTGAGTTGGGAAGCTAGGCTTTTAACCATGTTCGTAAGTGATCAATCTAACGATTGAGCCACCGCTGAACTGGAAGAATGGTTCTAACCTTTTGTATATATACCTGCAGAACACACTATTGACATTCCGCGAAATACATTTCATAAATCATAGTTGAGTCGACAGACTGGCCTGGAGATGGCGGAGCTTATGGCTGGTTCAATGCCATATCTGTTCGGGATCAGTTGAATGCCGGTAAGCATGTTCGCGATTTCAGTTGAATATGGTATATGATGTCACTGATAGATACTACTGACTAGGTATCAGGGCTTCCTATATAGGAAGCACCTGATTGCTACACGTGAAAGAGATATTTGCGGTCTTAATTTTCAACAATTTCACTCATTTCTACTGACATGGTACAGACAACGTCAATATCGTTGCCGTCGCCTTTTATATTGGATTGCTAGGCTACACGATCAACATGAATACATGAAAGTTCTTCCCTGGTCTGAAGGGTATAGAGACTGATAAGAAGCTGATCGATAGGGTTCAAAAATGCCTACGAAGTCTGATGTGTGGAGACTTATTCCCTGGTCAGTCGGAAGGAGGTCCATGGGTACCATCAGAACCAGCAGTTGTACGTTCGTGATCATTTCAGCGCAGAGAAAGTAGGCTTTGGTCCCAGGCTCGACTCGGCTTCTTTCGATTTCTTTGATATCCTAACCTGTGTATCAATAAGACATCACTTGATCCTGTGAACAAACGTGGCAAAGATGGTCTCGCTTCATCACACCTTTTACAACACCTTCTCACCCTCTGCCTAACTTGATCCGCCACTCAATGTGCAAAGAGCAAAAATTGAAATGGTCCAGACAGGTTCCCCAGATCTCAACCTCGCAATGAATCCAACAGTCGACTCTGGGGAAAAATCAGGAGCTTGGGGGATGGAAATTTGATCTTGTTCGCGGTAGCACTGAAGCTTACCATTGTAGTTTCTTTACTCCTCCACACCTCGGTCTTCAGTAGATTTATTTCTCATGATTGACGACCAATCCTTGCACTTGAAGTACCCTCCCACCAAAGTAAGGTGAATGTCGAGACAAGGCTCCCAAAGGTCCATGGTTTGAAAACCACCACCAGTTCAACCGGTTTCGCTAGATAATAAAAACGTGTTTGTATGTTAGCCAAAGAAGGTCTCTCGATTGCCTGATACTTACGTAATTTCTTCGTCTGATAGGGATTCCAATGCCTCAATGTCTTTAGTACCACTAGTAGTATAGTAACTTTCCGATGCTCACGATCACGATCAATCTCGGAGCCAATCGTCAGATTCGTCCGCTGGTAGGTTTCAAGATCTTTTTCCTTTTAATGCCGACTCCACTGGATATTAGGAATAAATTCATCGACTGCATATATCTTAAAAATTCTGATGATTGAATATACACTGACACGTGACTATCGTCGGAGACAACTTGAACGCCGAAACCACCATCTCTCGCAATACCACCTTTCATCATTCACATCTCAATTCCACGTTTGAGTCTATCTCCTTGCGTCAACTTCATCAGCTCTTGGGACTGTGCAGCCATTCGAGGCAACTCGCGTCCAGAATGGATGAAATCCTGCGAGTCCGGCAAAAATCATCTCGCACCCTGTTGGACCCCTCGCACAAAGACTCCAAAGACTGCCATGAAGTGGGCATGGCAGTTATCACTAAGCGACAAGGCGTTTCTGTTTCTGAAAGCAGTAAAGGGTGCTAATCAAACCATCTCCGATCAAAGATGTGTAAGCACAGCCAAGCAAGCCAGAGCCTGCAGGCCTACCTATGGCGTTCCTCTCAACCACTGGCAACCAGTCCCTGTCCATGACTTTCACCTCATCTACATTTCTGGCACCTGCAAACTTCTGGAAATCTTACGAGCCTGCCGTTTCGTCTGCCAACTTTCACGGCAAATCCTCGATGGCCGCTTGTATCACATATTACCTGCAATTAGTCACTCGCCTCGCAGCTGGCAGCTTCTAGGATGGTTTTGAAAGCCTGTTGTCCTACCGCCGCATTCGTCTTCCCGGAGACATGCTGGCTCGACAGGATAGCTTGCTGGAGGGATCATAGCTTCTAAGCAAAAGAGTAAATACTGGTCATTTTCGCATCTCGCTGTCAAACGCGCCTTACCATTTCTGCTTCATTCGATGATAAGTGTTAGACGAGTCGCACGTGCTCATATTTATCTCTTTTAGATTCTTATCTCAACACTATCTCCTCTCTTGACAAACATCCTGTTTCCTGACGGTTAACACCTAATAAATCATCTGCGATGTCAGACCTCATTCGCGATGCACCAATCGGCCAGGTCATCCGCTACTTGACCAAAAACAAGTTGCTCAAGTACCCTGAAGAGCTAGAAGATTGGCGATGTCCTCATTCGTACGGCGAGAATGCTGCAAGCGCTGAGAAGATGGCGGCCTTTCAAATGGATGAAGCTACTCGGGAACATATTGCGGTGCCTCTCGAGCCTCCAATCAAGGAAGAGACAGAACCCAAGGCAGAGATTGAGAGCCCAATGGTGGAAGAAATTGCCGACTTTTCATCCTCAGATGGTGAAGACTTGGAAAATGCCGCCATGGAGAAGATAGTGACGCAGCGAGAGGACGATCAACCTCACCTGGAGCACATCAAAACTGCTAGATCGACCACAGGAGTTGAGCGCGTGGGTACACGTTCTGCGTTGACTCAATCCAAAACTCGAAGCGAGTTGGAGGAGGCATTTCGCCTGTCTACTCTGGAGGGAGGCCCCAGTCGCCTAGTCGTTCCTGCCACATTGGACGATGGCACCATACTAGTGGACTGGTATACAACAGATGACCCAGCGTACGTGTTTCCGCGTCCATTTGTCGTTCAAGCAAGCTAATAAATGCCCAGAAATCCGCAAAACTGGAGCTTAAAGAAGAAACTGTTCGTCACATTCCAAATCTGCATGTATACCATGGCCGTCTATATGGGTTCGAGTATCTACACACCGTCCATTCCAGGAGTCATGGTACGATTTGGAGTCAATGCTCAACTCGCATCGATGGGTCTTTCGATGTACGTGCTTGCTTACGGATTGGGCCCAATGCTATTCTCGCCATTATCAGAGCTACCTGCGATTGGACGTAATCCTCCGTACATGATCACATTTGCTATTTTTGTGATTTTGCTTGTTCCGACAGCTCTAGTTGATAACTTCCCTGGACTCATTGTGCGTATATGATCTGCCATTTGCTTAATTTTGCTAACATGATTCTAGGTTTTGAGATTTCTTGCTGGTTTCTTCGGGTATGTGGAATTCTTATCCATAGCTTGTGGACTCTTTCACTCATTTAATCAAATAGCTCGCCATGCCTCGCCACAGGTGGCGCATCACTGCAAGACATGTTTAGCTTGATTAAGCTACCGTATGTGCTCAGTCTCTGGGCTTTGGCCGCTACGTGCGGTCCCGCACTTGGACCCATCATATCAGGATTCAGTGTCACAGCGAAAAACTGGAGATGGTCACTTTGGGAGCTTCTCTGGCTGGCAGGACCAATTTGGATCCTCCTCTTCTTATGCCTTCCAGAAACCTCGCCCTCTAATATTCTTCTCCGCCGCGCAAATCGCCTAAGAAAAAGGACATCTGACGCAAAATTGAAGAGCCAGAGTGAAATCGACCAGGCCAACCTCAAGGTTTGGGACCTGATCAAGGAGAATTTGTGGCGCCCGAATCAGATGATGGTTTTGGACCCTGCAGTTGGGTTCACAGCTATATACACAGCCTTGGGCAAGTACTCGTTCCCAAGATAGATCACGGTGCGAACAGCTGACTTCGGAATAGTATACGCTATTTTCTACAGTTTCTTCGAGGTGAGTTGTCCATCAAATCTACTTAGGTCAACACTGACAATGCTGTAATCTAGTCCTTCCCCCTCGTCTACGGCGAAATGTACCATTTCAATCTCGGCGAACTCGGTCTGACCTTTCTCTCCATCACCGTCGGCGTAAGTATAGCGATTGCAGCATACTGGACTTATATCTACTACATCATGGAGCCAGAAATCCGAGCCCACGGTTTAGGCGCTCCAGAACGACGTCTTATCCCCGCCCTCGTATCATCCATCTTCTGTCCTGTAGGATTGTTCATATTCGGATGGTCCAGTAATCCAGACGTCCATTGGATTGGGAGCGTGGTCGGTGTTAGCATCTTCACCATTGGCATATTCGTACGTTGACATGCCCTCACGGGAAAAGTGGTCGGTAACCTTGACTAATGAAATTAGATTGTTCTCCAATGTATTTTCGTCTACCTACCGCTCACATATCCACAATATGCCGCCTCCCTCTTCGCAGGTAACGACTTCACGCGCTCAACGCTCGCATGTGGCGCCATACACTTTTCGTCGCCGCTTTATCATAACCTTGGCATTGGACGGGGTTGCAGTTTACTTGCTGGACTGACAATTGGATGCGTCTTTGGCGTATACGGCCTCTTCTTCTACGGCGAACGATTGAGAGCACGAAGCAGATTTGCAGCAAAGTAAAAGTCGGACGAGCGGCACGTGGGAATTGGCAATCCTCGCTGGAAGTTGAACTGGAGATCTGACCGGGTTCAAAGAGAAGAGAGAATAATATTCATGGTTCCTTGAGGCTCACATGTTGGGGTTCAGACTTCACATCTACAGAAAGCGAGCCAGAATGTAATAATTGTAGTCTTTATTGTTTGCGCCATCATAGGAGTGGATTCAGATAACAGGAGACTGAAAAAAATGGTAGTAATTAATCTAGTCTCTAACCAATACCAAGAGAACAATGAAGCACGGGACAAGATCTAGGCCAAATCACCAGCATCGCAATCTTCAGCCGAAACCGGAAACCAGTGCTCAATCCTATTTCCATATTCCCCGCTAACATCCCACGATAGCCCCTCATAAACCAAACCATCATACCGTCTATTCAGATGAGAAGCAGCACTAACAATTCCCGCACTACAAGTTGACGCGCCAAGCCGCGCCCGGCCGAGAAAGATGCATCATGATAACCTTGGCACCAACCAAAGACACTCCAGCCACCACGACGGAGGAATAAATAGCAAGATCCGAATATCCGGCATCAGAAAGAAACTTCTCTGCCGTACCGTCTCTACCGTGGACTCGGTTTAAACGACAACTATGGAGTAACGTGGTCCAGTGGAAGAATCTATAAACTCCTCCGACTGATTTCGTGATACAGGGGGACCTTACATGAAGGAGGAACCAGATAAGGTTTCTGGAACTGAGGGACGGATGAGCGTGCGGGGTTGTTTTTGGAGGGGATGTGGGAAGGGTGGATGTGTTGGATATGATTGTGGTGTTTATGATGCGGTGGTAATGGGGTAGATGTATGTTAGGGTGACCTGTGTATAGGATCACGGATGGGATCAAGCGTAGACGTATGTCGCTTTGTTTGTTGTAATAAGATGTGCGTCTGGCAAATTACAATTTAGCATCACGGATTCGTGGTTGGGGAATGTGGCGCGGAGTATTGGGTGTGTTGAATGGCGTGTTCGTCGGATTGACGCTATATCCCGATTTCGCCTTGGGTTGTATACTGCTCCGGTGATTAATGGGGAACTTGGTCTTCGAGAATAACAGTTCAGGAGGGTTCAGTAGCCGAAGTGGTGAAAAGGAGTGAGGAACTATATCTGACATGGTCAACGCCAATAAACTGACGAACAGACTGATGATAAATTCACAGGGAGTGATTTGATATTGGAAAAAGAGCGAGGAGTAGAACTATCGGCGACCTTCTCTTCGCCACCCCTTCAACTTTGAAATTACCAAAGCTCAAAACACCGTTATGAAGTTGTCGACTCTAATAATGCATCTGGCTTACTTTTGATCTTGATGGACATGATTGACCAGCTATAATGGCTTGCTTCCTATGGGCAATGGTGTTGAGAATATTCATAACCAAGGGAGCCATACATCAAGCTACTTGACCTCAATGCATCTCCCCTTCCGAGTAGTCACTTACCCACCAACAATGCCATATTGCTTCGGCATGGACGAAGCGACATATATTGACAACGAGTACAACAATCATATCAGCCGTGAAAGCCATCCAAAGCCCTCGTGATCCATCAAAAATATTTCTGCATGAACGTTGGCTGTCAATAACTCAGAATACCCAACACTTCGGTAAGCACTTCCGCAATCTTCGAACCTACCCAGCCGTAACATCGCCGTCAGCGAAGATTTCAGTCCTTCTGTACGCGCTCAAGCATGAGCCAGGGCAGAAAGAAAATAGAAGCCTTTTGTAGGGCGCGCCTAGGGATTCATTGTCAGGCCAAGTGAACTGCTGGACAAGACTATCTCTGCGACGACGTACTCAGGAACCCAGCTGCCGACGCGGATATGCCCGAGTTCAGCGGCAGCAAAAGTTGGCCTTGTTTCAGCCACATGTGGATTTCAGCCGCATGTGGCATTGGATTTCAGCCACTTGGGTGGCGTTTCTCCATCCATATACCGGTAGAAACGTTTGAAAGACACCCAGCCTGGCGAGTGGAAGTATATCGCGCGGTTCTTACGTTTGATTGGTTGATTGACTTGATATAAGAAAAGGATAGAGCAGTAGCTGAGAACAGACCTCATCAGTGTCCGATTGGAATCTCGGACAGAGCCACAACATGGTGAGATTTCCACAATGTTTACGAACAAAAATCAAATGCTGTCCCTCTTGCTTTCATCGAGATCGATGTTCGAGCGATTCTCATGTTACAAAGTTCCAGCATTGATTCGTATTCTCGGGTAAAAAGAAAGCTGTTGCCTCACGTATCTGATCTTTGAGTATGGTTAAAGTTTATAGCCGACGATCACGATTGACAGCCATTCGGACCTCAGGTGGGCGATGAAGAGCCCTAAGTTCCATGAGCCAGATCGAATCTCGGACGAAGGCGTGATTGAGAGAAACAAAGTAACCCTCAAGGGAGGACCACCACCAGGATAATATCAGACTCGAGGTGAGATACTGAAATTACCCTGTCGAGATTTGGTCAGTCGGAGAATACGAGTAGTATTTATAAGAGTTTTGGTATACACTGTCTGATATTTCTCATGCAGACTGAAATATTACGAGCTTGACTGTAGAACTAGAAGTCAAGATGAAAAAACCTGTGGGTTATGGACCGAGCAGAAAATGAGCAAAACGGTCTTGAAAAAACACTCCCTACAATACTAGTAACGACCTCCCCCTATTACCGGCAAACGTGCTCGTGACTTCGGCGACTGTTTATCAAGAGGCAGGTTCTCGATGACAATAGATACTAATATTGTCAGGAATCTACCACGTGATCGCTAAACGCACACGTATTATTATATAGAGAATACTCGCTAAGATCCTAACGATCTCTAGCGATTATCTTATTAAATATAATATACGTTCCGATCTAACTTTAAATCTACTCTTCTTAATATTATTGTTGGTATGCTTACCAAGATACCTACAGGCTAGTAGGTAGGTATTAACGTCAATAGTAAGGAAAGAAGGACTGTAAAGGAAATAGACTAAGATTAGATAACTATTACTTAATTCTTATTAACCTATAAGCTAGCTTATAGGTATATAACTATCTAGATTGCTACGTAATTGTGGCGAGTATATAGCTATAGGTTAGGGTAAACCTACTATAGCTATATCCTCCCTAAATACTACGTATTATATTTACTATTATCTAAACACTAGCAACTCTTCTTTTATAATAAGAAAG